>JAQQPU010013436.1:0-24304 GCA_029168905.1 Artemia sp. Kazakhstan ARC1039 | reverse complement strand
GACAGGGTCGCACAGCCTTTCCATTTGTTTTATAGGCCGGTTCATCTCCCCCCGTAGTTAGCAAAGTATTATATTTTCTCGTAAAAGTGCTTAATGTCTGGTGATTTTCTCTTTCTCGCGATTGATTTTTAGACAAATTATTATGGCTATCTGACAGCCTAGAAGTTAGTTGTGATAAAATATCACTTTCTGGAATTCCCCAGCGGGTCTCTATTAGGCCTATCATGGTTCTTTTAAACTCCTGGTGATATCTTTCTTCTTTCTCTCCCCTTTGTTCCTTTTCTTTTCTATCTCTTTCGTCTTCTCGTTCTCTGGCTATTCTTTCTTCCTCCATGAAAGTTAATATTCGTTGTGCTATATCTATTCGAGTGCTTTTTCGCGAGCCCCTACTGGACCTCGATTTAACACGGCTCCTTCTACTCAGACTACTTTGATTCCGTCTGTCATTATTTCTTCTTAATTCATTTTCTGAATTTGTTCGTTCTTTATCCGTATTGTCTCTTTCTTTATAGGCTACTCTAGCCCTTTCGTCCTGTTTTCTATTCTTTCTAATTTCATCTTTTTCAGCTTGTATTTTTCCCTTATATTCTTGGTGCTCTCTCTCAAAGGCCTCCATATTTGCCTTTCTTTCTATTTTCCTACTTTTTCTATGGGCTTCACTCGCCCTTCTCGGTCTTGAGTTCATCTTATCTCTGTCCGACATTATTTCAAAATTCCATTTGTCATTATTTCTTTTCAATTCCTTTTCTGAATTCATTTGTTCTATATCTGTCCTGTCTCTATCCGCATTTTCTTTTATTCGTAATTCCCCTTCATTTGGCACAGCCTCTGAGGGGTTAGTTTGTTTTGTTTTTTCATATATGCTTCCTAAGTTTTTTTCGTACCCCCTCATTTTACCGCGTCTACTTCTCTTTGATTATATTATCTCTTATTCAATTAGTCAATCTTGGTAAATTCAAAAATTGTCACGCAAAAATTATGGTATGCAATTACTATTGTGAATTATCAGCTCCGTGTAATCAGATTCAACAATTTTTCACATAACCGGAATGTCTAGACTTAATTAGGGAATAACGACTTCTTTCTCAACAAGCAGTTTTACGCGATTGAATTATATCTCCGAAAAAAGAATAAACAGGGGTTGGACAAGAAAATAATCAGAAAAACCGCGCGAATATTTCACTAGTGAATTAGAAGGACTAAACTCAAACAGGGGAACTATCCTGCAAAACAAATCACGTATCCTCCCTGGATACTCGTATTCCAAATATAATCTCCTCCTGGGCAGATTACTCAATAGGACAGGTGCTTCCCACCTTCCTTGTCCAATATGCGCTCAAACTGACAAATTCTCCTGATTTGCAGTCCTCAATGCTCTTATAACCTTCGTCACTGAAGATTATATCTAAGTCCGCCACTTCACTCAATTAATAACTCAACTTACAAGGTTTTCTTATCTGTCCTTAAACCCTGTAATACTTTTAAATACGGAGATTCCCCCACTGTAAACTCAACTCATTAATTTCATGTTTTTTTTTTGTATATTTGTCTAACAAGGCTATAGCCCATTATAGACCTTCTTATTAATTAATTGCTTATTTTTTTCTTTTTATATGCCACCACAATAGGCTACTGTCTAGGCCAAATTAATCGTCTCTTCGAAAGCGCAAAATTCTTTTATTATCAACTCTGTTAATAATTCCTGTTCTTGCTGCCACCAATGTTCGTAGTGCTAGCTACCGATGGCACCACTTATTGGGGTTTATGTGCGGGGTCACCACTTTTAAAGGCAAAAATGGTGCAAAGAGTTGCTATGCCACTTACTGGAGGGGGACGATCCCTCTTGGGCCCCAAATTAGTGGGATTTCCGCGGTTACTCCAACGGTTCCTTTATACTAACGTGATCGGGTGGTCTATGGCCACATTTAAAGCCAAAGTTTACCGATAAGATTTTCTAATTAACCCTATAGTCTCAGCCTAAGCTGAAAAGTAAAATAGGTACATAGAAAAATTCTTTCTGTATTAACACTCACGCTGTATAAAAATGAACTGAACTCAAAAAGGACGAATTCTCCCAGCCCGCTAACCGCAGCATGCGGTGGGGTTACTAGGGGTGGTAAATGAATCTTTCCAGCCAATCCCAGGGCTCCTAATATACTGGCCAATCTCCCTAACTGCACACTTTTTCCCTCGTGGTCAATTAAACACGTAGCCTACTCAGTTAAGAGGACCCAAAATGGCGTCAAAAACTAATAGGAAAATTAACATTTATTACTTAAAGAAGGAACATAATGAAGGGGCCCAAAGAAATCAATCTGGCAGGGACATTTATCTGACAAAACTGGGACCAAGGGTTCCAACAGTTCCTTCTAATCATACCAGGATAAGTATTCTCCCACTGATCACATTTGTCATAGTGGCAATTGGAGCATAGTTGCCCTCTAGGGTGAGAGTCACAAATATCTTCAAGACATGAATTACAGCCTTTAATTTGTACTGAATATCCTCTATATAATTTACATGGATCGCATAATTTGCACTTTTCATTATATTCATCAATAATTGTACAATTCTCACATAATGACCAACTGCTAGGAGTGTACATACATAGCGGGCATGTATAGAACATTTTTGGTGTCCGATGTCAATTCTCTCACAGCTAAAAAGAAACTGATCCGAGTTCGATAAATTCAAAGGGGGATGGGAGAGGAGTAACTTTGTGACGTTCCATAACCTCTTTCGAAGGGGAGCCATCTACCTAGATTCTATGGCAATATTTTCAAAAGTATATCCACGATATTATTCTGCTTCCTTTTTTCAATTAATATATCGATAAATTGAGTAAAAGCATCTGAGTCACGTCGTAAAAGATTCATACATTAGTCAAATGGTAGAGAATCAATTTTCATTATATTGTCAAGTGTTCCCTGAGAAAATATCTTCCGTTGAAGTGATAACTCAAGAAAATTGTCATCAAGAATCAAATGTTTTTCCATAGTCGCAATATTTGACTTAATTCTCTCTATCTCCAATTTACTCATTTTTCAATCCTAACACTCTCATTGCTGGCTCTAGACTAACCACGATTCTCTCTACTTCAATAATATTAGATATCCTAAAAAATCTAGCAAAAAGAAAGGGAACATTTTTGATTTCGAAACAATTTTATTGTGTGTGATCATAATTACAATAATAATATATATTACAAATATAGAATTACCGATATAACTTATTGTCCTCTATATGCTTCACTATTGCATTTAAAGCACTTTGAAGTATATTCACATGTGCTATATCAACTTTTGCAGCGAAGCATAATTGGTCCTCCAATTTAAATTTGCTCAAAGATAACACATATCTTGCATATGCTTCATCCAATTCAAGACAAAGCCGTAATCCTCTCGTGATTTTTACTGCAATGTTTGGTGCTCTTGTATCATTGCTGCTGCTATCAACTCCACTATCAACTTCTAATAGTGTAATCATTCCACTCATTATTTTAAATATATCTTAATGAATAAATATAGTCAAACTGTTCTCACTCCTTGAATTCTATTTTCACAATAATAAGACTTGACTTACTGACTTAAGTCCCATCCGTCCTTGAAGGTCGTCTTGGGGCCTCTTTCTTCGTAACGGCGTGGATGTGCCTTCTGTATGCTTCACGGTCTTTTGCTAGGCGAAGAAGGTCCGAGAGGCGGTGAGGTGCAAAGTTTTCCTTCCACCTTTTTGGGGGACGACCACGAGGACGAGAACCGTGAATTTGGCCTTCGAAGGTGATTTTTGGGAGACGGGACCGACTCATCCGTTGTACGTGACCGAGCCATCGAAGTTGCTGGAGCTGGATCTTCATGAGAATTGTTTGTTGTACTTTAAGGCGCTCGAGAAGTTCGAAATTTGAGATTCTATCAAGGTAAGTGATCCCGCCGATGCGACGGAGGCACTTAGTTTCAAATGCTGCAAGTCGACGGTTGTCATTTACCTTCAGTGTCCATGTTTCACATGAGTAGATTGCGATGGGGATGATCAGGGCATCAAAAAGTCGTGTCTTAAGCCGCAGAGACAAATCCTTGCTTCGTCATATGGGCATAAGGGCCTTGAAACTGGAACTCGCGAGGGCGAGACGTCTTTTGATGTCTTTTGATAGACTGTTGTCGCTGGTGATCAGACTACCGAGGTAAGGGAACTCGTCAACCCACTGGATACTCTCTCCATTAATTTTCAGGTCTGGCTTAACTGTATCCTGTGGCTTTCGTGAGCAGCACATAGCCTTTGTTTTTGATACATTTATGATCATTCCAAAAGAACTAGTGGCTTCGAAGACGTCGTTAAGAACGGCTTGTAGATCCTCGGGTGTTTCAGCCATTTCGTTGATATCGTCGGCGTAGGATAGCTTATCTATCTGAACACCCCCTATATGTGCGCCACAAGTTGTCTCTACCAGGGATAAGACTGCTGTGAGGAAAAGGTTGAACAGCTCTGGAGACAAAAGGCATCCTTGAAGGACACCTGCGGAAGTCTGGAAACTGTCAGTGAGACCTTCACTAGTCATCACACGACTCCCAAATTTTGAGTACATATCCTTGATAAGATCTACTAGGTTTCGTGGGATTCTGTAATGGAGAAGGATATGCCATAGGCCATTTCTCCAAATAAGGTCAAATGCTTGCCTAAAGTCGATGAAGAGCTGATACAGGTCGCGACCGAATTCCAGATATTTCTCTAAAATTTGGCGAACAGTGAAAATTTGATCAACGGTCGATCTCCCAGGGCGAAAACCGGCTTGGTATTCTTGGATGACTAAGGATGACACGGCTCTGATCCGTTGGAGTATAATTCGGGTGAAGATCTTGGCAGTTTGACTTGTTAGGCTAATAGGACGGTAATTATCACATACTGCCTTTGACCCCTTCTTGTGTAGTGGAACAATTGTGGCTTTGCACCAAGAGGTTGGGAAATGACTCTTTTGCCAGGCACCGGATACAATCTTGTGGAAAAGATCTATAAGTGGTTCACACCGGACTTTCAGCAGTTCTGCCTGTATCCCGTCCGGGCCAGGGGCCTTGTTAGTCTTCAGCGCTTGGATGGCATCTTCGACCTCAGAACGGAGAGGAGGTGGGCTGGGATCTGAGACAGTAACGGGCAAGAGGTCCAGGACAGCAGAGTTTGGAAAGATATCAGGATTAAGCTTTTCTTTGAAATGCTCCATCCATCTCGATCGGATACCTTCTGTGCTTTGTATCTGAGAGCCATTTTTATCTAGCAGTGTACAAGAACTGAGGCTTTTCTTGCTTGTTAGCTCACAAACTCTCTTATACATGAAGTATGAATCGCCTCTCTTAAAATCAGCCTAACACTGTTCACATTTGTCTTTAATGTAGGTGCGATGGGCTCTACGGGTGGCTTTTTCTACAGCACGCTTCAACTGCTTATATCTGTCCCTGCTCTCTCTGTCTGACCTGTTATTGTGTTTTCGTTTCTCAGTACATAATAAAATAATTTCATTTGTTATCCAAGGCTTTTTATCACCCTTTTTGGTTCCTAGGGCGGACATCGCTACTTTGCTGATGATCTTAGAGGAGTCTGTGACCAGTTTATCGATATCCTCTTTAGATAGAGTTACAGGAATATTAGAAAGAAGGTCCGATATTTGAGTAGACAGTTCATCGATGTAGGTTTGGCGAATTTGAGGGTCTTTGAGAAGATGTGTGTTGAAACGAGCGGGTCTATTATTCAGCTTTGAGGAAGATTTCAGGCGTATCTTTAGTGCAGACATGACCAGGGAATGGTCGCTGTCGAAATCGCCACCTGCGAGGGTGACAGTATCTAGCACAGATGATTTCCACCGCCTAGAGACGAGCACGTAATCAATAAGATTACGGATTTTTCCATCCGGCGAAGTCCATGTCGCCTTACGACGTTCTCTATGTTTGAAGAGAGTATTGGTAATGGCTAGATCACTGTCTCTGCAAAATTCAATGAGACGTTCGCCCCTCTTGTTAAGTCGTCCAAGGCCAAATTTACCCATAACATCTTCATTTCGAGCAGAATCGTTACCAACAATAGCATTGAAGTCGCCAATGACAACAATAAGGTCTTTTTTAGGAACTGCGTCAATTAAGATTTGCAGTTGAAGGTAGAAATTGTCAGACTCTTCATCTGGTTTGCTGCAGTCAGGAGCGTAGACTTGTATGATCGTGATGTTGATCGGGGATCCCTTCATTCGTATCATAATCAACCGTTCTGACACAGGCGTTACGGAAATCAGGGATCTTCGTGCCTTAGTCGACATTAAAAAGCCAACACCTTGGCGATGGACGCCATCGGTTCTCCCAGACACTATCAGACTAGTGTTGCCGATCCTTTCTTCTCCGGTGCTAGGGAGATGTGTTTCTGCAAGTCCCACAATATCCCATTTATATCGGTTTAGTTCATTTAGGACAAGATCTATTTTGCCTTGTTTAGCAAGCGTCCTAACGTTCAGGGTTCCAACAGATAAAATAAATTTTGGAGAAAGCATAGCCTCCGGGTTTGGAGTTGTCAACACTGTTAAAGCGAGATTCTGGGTCGTCAGTTCGTCGGTTGTCCCGGACGCGGTAACTTCGTCGGTTGCCCCGGACGCGGTATCTTGTACAGGCTTTTACCAAGGACATTAAATCTTGTACCGGAGTAACACCTCTTCATCTAATTGTACTTACTGGCTCGTAGTAGTCTATATTCCACAGATAATCATGGTCCGTGGCACCCCGTAGCCCATATTCTCCCAAAAACTTATTACCGATGTTTTACATAAAAAATCATGTTAAATGATCCTGGGAATCAATCTGTGGCCCCCTGAGCCCCATAGCCCTCTGGAGCTTACGCCTTCCTCCCCCAAGTCCTTGGCCCGACCATGCCCCGTCCTCCCAATTTTTTTTTAATTACAACTCTGTTTTACATCTTTACTAGATACTGTGCATGCTTATAACACAAATTTTTTTATGAATTTGTTTTATTATGAAATGAAAGGTATACTTATGGAGGTCGTAATTTTTCTTTTAGAAAAATCATGACTTACAACTTTTGTAGTGACATTTTTTTTCGGGGCTTAGATTTTCTGCAGGATAGACTTTTTCTCAGGACCGAGAATTTTTAACTTATAAAGTTTTCAAATATGAAGGAATGATTTGGTTTTACAGTTATTTTTTGTGGTTAAAAAGAACGGAATAGACATACAAAATCATTACCTCAGTCTTAAGGTATTCCTTTGATGTCTCTCCTTTAACAATCTATATATGGATCTATATTAAAATTAATTAATAATTACTAAAAAGGCACACTTTTTCCATGTTTTTAACACCCTTCCATCAAACTTTTCGGTTACTGCTGGGCTTCAAGATAAAATTTTGCAGCTTCGGCATCTAATAGATTGTTGGCTTACGCTTAGTTTGAGCTTAATAGCTAGCTGCTAAATAACTTTTGCTCTGAGTCAAGTAGAAAGTTCTTTGTGTTAATTTTTGCATCAAGAAGTACTAAAACTTGACAGCTATTTGGCTCTTTGAAGATTTTTTCCAACCAATTTAGGGAGCTCATCTGTGCAACATTCTACAAGAAAGTGTACATTAAACACATATTAGGAAATAAAACCTCGACTATTCTATGGAACATTTATCGCTCTGTCTTTTGAAACTATTTATGAGAACATCGAATAGAGACCAAACATAAAATAAGCTTTGGAGTTTATCTCAAATTTCAGAAAATATGTGTGGGCTTTATTTTTGTTTCAATCAAAATATTTGCATCTTTATTTTACAAACCATAATAAGACCGACAAAATTGTTCAAGTTTTCAAAGTAATAAAAACTATACCAAAAATTCTTCGTTACATTCTATGCGTCACTCCCCGTTGGTATTTCCAACTCCCATGATTGGCCTAGAAAGAGGCACGTGATCTTGTTCGTACACTCATTGTAGGCCTCTGATTGGTCTAGAAATAACGCTTTTACCAAGGACACTCAATCTCGTACAGGCTTTTACCAAGGACATGAAATCTCGTACCGGAGTATTACCTCTTCCTTTACTGGCACTTACAATAACTTTGGCTCTGAGTCAAGTAGAAAATTCATTGCGTTAATTTTTGCGTCCAGGCTTACTAAAACTTGACAGCTATTTGGTTCTTTGATTTTTTTTTACCAATTTAGATAGCTCATATGTGCAACGTTCTACAAGAAAGTAAAACCCGACTATTCTATGGATTATTTATCGCTCTGTCTTTTGATACTATATACGAGAATATCGAATGGAGACCAAACATTTAATAAGTTTTAAACTTTATCTCAAATTTCAGAAAATATGTGTTAGCTTTATTTTTGTTTCAATCAAAATATTTGCATCTTTATTTTACAAGCCATAACAAGACGGACAAAATCGTTCCAGTTCTTATCAAAGGCAAACTAAAAAATGTTTAAAACTGAAGAGATAGCCATGTTTATGAAAAACTGTCACGCCTTAATACCTAAGGAGCGAAATACTATTAGAGCATCTCGTCTGAACAACAATGTCTGAAAGTTCAACTTTATTCTGAAAAATAAAGAAGCCAGAATCACTATCCTGCCTTCCCCAGTTCACTTGTCCTCTGCTCGTCCGATAATGTTTACTTCTGTCCTGTTTGTGCTTATGAATTTACCAGGAGAGCTGTAATCAAGCAAACCTGTAAAGCAGCATGATTTTGTACAGAAAAAGCGGTTCTGCGAATAAGGTGAAGCAGGTTAAACAGAAGCTTCATCGCCTTATCTTACCTACACCCGATCAATTCACTGCTCAATGTGAGCTAGAAACTATTCCTGCAGACCTGAGCATTCGTTCAAAAGGGGCAAAGGATGAACACTTATGCTTGGCTCAAATTAATAAGGATTTCACCGGATCTACTATACCTGGTTCGGGTAATATTGTTACAAAGTTCAGACGTTTCGGCCAGTCTTCTGTGGTGCAGCTCACCTTGAGTGGTAAAGAAGATACTAAACACGCCTAGAGACTTAGCCTCAGGATTGAATTTTGCTTTCTCCGTGTTTCGAAGCCCATGATTAGGCCCAGCCTATAATACCGTAGTTTGACCGTATTGAATCAACTCAATAGGATTACATATCTACTAAACTTTTTCTCAATCCATTCAAATGTTAATCATCATCCCGTTGCAACTTCTACTGCAAAATTTGAGACTCTTATTTTTCCTTCACTCTCTGGTTTGAAAGTGGACCTATTCGATAGAATTCAAAAGCAGAATCAATACAATAATTTTTTAGAGCTGTAGCATTAATCAATTTCCTTACCATCTTTATTCAATATCACAAGAAAAGTGGAAAATTTTTTCAGAAGGCCGTAGAGGCTATTGGAAGACTTTACACTTCTTTATGTGGGATGTCCTGAATTAAAATCAAGTAGTTGTGGGCATGCATCAAGCCCCAGGATAGTTGTAGAAAAAGCATAAACCCTTCTACTAATAGTTTTTCAAGAGTTGGAAAAATTAGACTGTGCTTTAATAATGAAAAATCAAACTAATAATGACATTGTTAGTATTCTCATTAGTTTTTGATGCATAGAAATTAGAGTAGTATATAACTGCTTTAAAAGCAAAATTGATAATTAGTATCTTTAAAGACAAGTAAAATTTTTCATTGGTTTGAATTCCTGGCAATGTAGAATAATAAATTATGGTTTCATTAAATAATCGTTTCTAACGATTTTTCATCGTCTTTTTGCTTTTGCATTCCTGGCATTACAACTTCTTGTACGATGATAGATAATACATTCATTATAGAGAAAGAGGGTATTAAATAGAAAGATTTGTTCTTTTAGGAGATTGAAGTTCCTTGCAAGTTGTCGAATAATATCTGAGATACAAAAAAGTAACAAATACATAAATAGATACCTGGTGTTACAGTCAATCTTGTAACTTTCATCGTGGTTAATTCCTTCTCTCTTTAAAGATTTCAGGGCTGAGGTAGCGTTTCTTCGTGCGCTAATCAAAGAGTTATTCTGTAATGACAGCTCTTCTATCTTACGCAGAACATCGGACGGTGTCTGAGCACCTATACAGATAGATAATATTAATACTTTGAAATAATATAAATCTAGAATTAAATTTTTATTCTTACCCAGCAGATTATAAACATATTTTTATCCAAGATTGAGTTTGTCTATAAACTTTGACGTGCATCCTACAAGTTTTCAGTCACTACCTCATCTCATCCTTTCTCTCGTTATAGCCCTAAGTGCGGGATACATCCAAAAAGAACTATATTAATAAATCAGTTTGTACCCAGATCTAATTGATAGCATTAGTGTTGGGATTAGTGTAAACCATGGCTATCATAAACAACTTTACTCACACCAACCTCAGTTTGAAAATGCAAGTTTCAAAATTTGTCTAACAAAGACTATTTCATAGATTTATTATCTGCTTTTACAGATTGGTGCATAATGGTGCTGTATAATATTTATTCTAAAAAAAATGTTCTTTACAAAGCTTGATCAAACAGTTTAGAGTGTTATTAATGAAACGTTGGTAAGGACAACTAGCAATTTATTAGACTGTAGAAATTGCCTACGATTTATGTAGATGACTCCAGCTTCTTATAAAGAACTTACATGGCTGTTTTTGAAGTAAGAACAATCAGAGGATACAGGGGTAATATCTACAATAAACAAGTTCAAAGGCTGAACATGCTTGTTAAGGCTATTATGCTTGTTAGGAATACTTAAAGTCTCATGAAACCGACTGTTGAGTATAACTAAATGCAGAGGACATAACTTGTATGGAATACTTATAAATTGACGTGAAAAATTTCTTACCAACTGGCAAATAACATGAAACAAATAACCATCTTATACGAAATTTTTCAATGCCCCTTTTGTACCCCTTTATTCAAAAATAGCAAGTCTATTCAGCATGCCTATTAAACATGTTTACTCAACATGCCCATTAAAGAAGAGTGAAAGAAAAAAGAGATATATAAAGAGAGAGAGAGGAGAAGAGGGAAGAAAAAAAGCAATATCATAACGTAAGAAACTAATATCTTTCAGTTTCCTATCTAGCACAACGATACTCAAAAAATTGCAATTACACAATAACTTTTCTTTGAATTATGTACCAAAACAGAAAAAAGAACTGCAATTTTTTCAGATTTGTTTTTGTTTCCATGTATGGCCCTTTCCATCGTCTTCAATAAGATATACAATTGAATTTGAACCTTCTTTAGTATCAATTCAAACACAGTTTTTTAATATCCGATAGGGTGAAATTACTCATTTTGTAATTAAAACTAGACTTATTATCCAAAAATATTTTGTTAATTTGATATACTATTCATATTCGTCATACTTTTATACAAAAGAATTCCGTCGTACTCCAACCGAGCAGAGATCTTAATAGTGAACTTAATATTTGAGCCTTCTTAGGAAATGGATACAGTGGCTTCAATTAACGAAAATGCTTGGAGGACAAAATACATTTTTTTTAAGCCTAGGGAGGAGCTGATCTTTTTAAATGAAAACATAAGAAAACTTCAATGACCAATACGGTACCTTGTAAGTGAACTTTTTTCTAAGATCTGGGGGACTGGTCTTATGAAATCAATCAATCGATTTAATGATATTATCTATTTACTGAATATTTCCTCCCACTCAAGTGCCATTCTCATCCCCTTACAATTTCCATTGTAAAATTTGGAACTGTTAGTTTCACTTCATCTTCATCGTCAAATGTTTTAATTTCCGACAGAATGGAATTACACGTTCTGTATTTAAACTATAATTTATGTCCAGTTAATTTTTTAATATGATATGCATACGCTTTCTTCATGCTTTCATAGAAAAGAATTTTGTCATACTCCAACCGATCAGAGCTCTTAATAGTGTGAAAAGTTTTGGTTGTTGTCGCAAAAGTTAATACTCCATGGACATTCGAACCTCTCAAAAGACTCCTTGCACAGCAAAGGGTGTCATAGTCCTACTCATAATAGTACTTCCCATCGGGAAATTGCCACACCCTGAAAAAACCCTTCATAAAAAAGTAATTGCTATAGTAGTGTATACCTATTTGACTATGATCAAGGGTTTGGCAGGATAGCAGCTGCCTGATGTTACACCAGTTACACCAGATGGAGCTTTATGAGGGATGTTTTGAGGTGTTGATAATTCCCTGTAAAGGTACTTTACTAATCCAGAAGTAGCACTATAGTTTCTGTAGAAGGCAGTTCAGGAAGTTAAACTCCTCATGCTAAATTAAAAATATACGGAATTTCCTTCCTTTAAAAATGGGAAAGGTATTTTCAGCAGTTTTCCTACTGCCAGAATGAGGAGGACAAAATTTGTTTTTGGGAGGACATTTTCTTCTTAATTTGTGGGGGAGCTAATTTCTTAAATCAAAATACCCCAAAAAAAATTCCAATGACAAATACCTCGTGCTTAAAAAAAGAATTTTCCAATGTCTAGGAAAGGAGACATCGGGATTCAATGAATCAATTTGATGATAATACATATTTTTATGAATATTTCCTCCCACTCAGATGCCAATCTACTTCCCTTTACAATCTCAACTGTAACATTTAGAACTACTATCTTTACCTAACTCTCTCCCACAATTTTTGAATATCCGATACAGTAAGATTACTCATTTTGTATCTAAAATTAGAATCAATATCTAGCAGAATAATTTCTTACTGTGTAATATATACACATTCCTTATGCTTTTATACACAAGAATTCCGTCGTACTCCGACGGAGAAGAGTTCTTAATAGTGTAAAAAGCTTTGGTTGTCGTCGTAGTAGTGAACACCTCAGAGAAATTATTATTTTATCTATTGAAAACTCCGATATTCAGTAGCACTGCTAACAACGGAGGAAAAGAGAAACACTAAAATAAAGAAACTTATTATTAAATAATTATACACTGTGGTGACATAAAGAACAAATAATATCAAAATCATAAATACATTATATAAACTTACAATTCTAAACTACGCACGACGCATAAGTAAAGGGTACTAAGGATGGTTAGCTGTCGTTGCATTTGGTTTCCTGCTTATCGAAGAAATACCTACTTCAGGATCAGCTACTCCAGACCTCTGGCGTATCCTAGAGTTTTGTGACCAATGACGGGATGACTTAGGCATTTAGCGAGTCTGTAGAAACAATAACAGATTTTTCTTGTATTGGAATTGGTAAAAATATCCCAAAAGGGGACAACATACAGAATGTGGGGAAGGGCAAACGAATTAAAAAGGGATGCCAGAATGCGTCGGTTGAAGCTCAATTTTGCAGCAATTATGGATACAAATTCAGTGGAAATTCTACGAAACGTATGAAACCAAGAAAGGAAAGGATATAATAAATGAAAAATAAAACCAAATACGTGAGAAAACAAAAATTTCGTTAGCCACTAGCAAAATATGGAGACAAAAAACAAGGGAGCCAAGTCATCCTCAGTGCTCATAAGAAAAATCTAACCTTTAGAAGTAATCCTGACAAGAAGAGAAAAGATACTGAATCAAAAACCTAGACAGAAATAAATAAAAGATAATTCACCAATTGGATTGGACAAGTATTCTTTGACTTACAATAGATTTTGCCTGTCTGGAACCTCGATTTTCCTTCAAAATGATCTTTTTCCTCTCTTTTAGTTTTCTTTACTTTTACTACAGAAACAAATATTTCGTTATCAAATGGGGATCCAATTCCGACATTTGGTTTTTATGAGGAAAAGCGCTTACAGAAAATTTCGTTTCATTTTTCTCTGGTATAATCAGTGCTTTATTTTGGCATATATATTTCGGCGTCTCACATTCGTTAAAAGTGTTCTGAAGTTTTCTATTTTCTAAAAATCTTCCCGAAAAATCATTTTCACATGTCTTATTTTCATTTTTATGCCGCTTAGCCACTTCCGCATCCCATTTTTTGGATTATCGACATTTTGAACTGGTGTATCAATAATTTTATTTTTTAAACAGGGTGGCTCAGCCTCCCATTTTGTTTTATGGGTCGGTCCATCTCCCCGCCTTATCAACGAAGTAGCATGTTTTTCCATTTTAGCGTTTGATGTCTGGTAATTTTCATTTTCTTGCAAATGATTCTTAGAAAAATTACTATGGCTCTCCGATAGCCTAGAAGTTAGTTGTGATAAACTCTCACTTTCTGGAATTCCCCAGCGTGCTTCTATTAGACCTATCATGGTACTCTTGGCGATCTCTATCTTCATCTGCCTCTTTAGCTATTCTTTCTTTCTCTCTTTCTTTTCTATCTCCCGTTTCTTTTCGTTCTCTGGCTATTTTCTCTTTCTGTCTTTCTTTCTTTCATGTAATTTAATGTATAGTTTCATAACTACATTACTAATTTTTCACGAGCCCCTGCTGGAAATTGAACTTCTGCTACTCCGGCTACTCCGCCTACTATAATTTTCTCTGACATTACATCCTCTTAACTCGTTTTCTGACTCTGTTCGTTCTGTAATCATATTTTCTCTTACCCGCAACTTACCTTCATTTTGCACATCATCTGAGAGGTGAGTTCGTCTTATTTTATTGCATATTATATCTTCCTTGTTTATTTCGCACCCCCTCATTTTACCAGGTGTATTCCTTCCCGATTCTATTATTTCTTAATTAATCAGTCAATCGTGGCAAGCTCAACAACTGTCAAACGCAAAAACTATGGCACGCAATTACTATTGTGAATTATCAGCTCCACGTAATGAGATTCAACAATTTTTCAAATAACCGGAATATCTAAACTTCAGTAGAAAATAAAGAATTCATTCGCAGTATATGAATGTTATACGAGTGAAATATCTCCGAAACGCAAAATAACAGGGGTTGGACGAGAAGCAATTTGAATAACCGCGCTAATATTCTACTAGTGAATTAGCCGGACAAAAACTCAAACAGAGGAACTACCATATAAAACAAATCACGTATCCTCCCCGGATATCTGTATTCCAAATGTCTCTTCGGCTGATTACGCAATGGGACAGGTGCCTCTCACCTTCCTTATCAAAGATACGCACAAAACTTGACAAATATCCGTAATTTGCCGTCTTCAATAATCTTATAACCTTCGCCACAGAAGATTATATTCAAATTTGCCAATTCACAAAAGTGATTACCCGACTTTCGCTTTCTCTTATCTGTTCTTAAACCCTGTAATACTTTCTAATACAGAGAGATCCCCCCACTGTAAACTCATAACTCAATTAATTTCACGTTATTCCTTTTTATTCGAAAATCTCACAGTTGTCTGACTATTCCCACAAAAAACGGTCGATTTTTGTAATCGTATCGGCTCAGCCCAAACCTTGAAGAAAATAGGTGATAAAAGGGGATTATACCCTTTCTCCTGGACTGTTTCGTTCTTAGGTAGGAGCCTGGATCATCAAATTTTAAATTCGCAATCTTTCAAATCCATTTGTCCCTGCAGATTTTTACAGTCTATAGCGTTTACTGTAGGCTAATTTTCACCCGTATCTTCGGAGACACTTGTTCTTTTGGTACCAGTGTTGTTGATAGCTCCTTTTTCACTGCCACCATTGTTCTGTAAATACAGAGTATGTTAATACCCAATTTGCGGTATATTCTTCTCCAGGGTATGATAACATGATCGAACGGTCAAACTCCAGGCCAAGGATGACCAACCTGGGTTACCACTGATATTTCTAGCTATCTCCTTGGAGGGTAAACGGACCCCCTGTCGATATAATAAATGATGATATGTCTCGCAACTCTTTTTCTACTACGAATAATATGATCTCAGCCCTTCTGTAGGCTCCCAGGATCCACCTAGGCTAAAAAGTCAAAGATTATAAAGACAAGCCTTCTTACTGTATTCACTTTCACGTATTTACAAGAACTCAAAAACTTAACTAAAATAAAAAACTCTTACAACCTCCTTGCACGCACGTCTGACCAAAGGCGATGAATGGCTAAATCAAATTAAACTCCCAGTATCCTTTGAAGATTTTCGAGATTGTAAATTTAAGCTGTATGAGTCATCCCTCACCTGGCTTTTCAGACATTAGCTAATTAGTGGATTCCTTCGGACGTCTCATAATAAAAGCTTTCCCGGGGTTTATTAAAATTGAAGATATATGAAGTTAAATTTATAAAAAGGGCATTTTTCGGAAACAGAAGGGGCCAAAGGTCCAAACATATAGATTATATTATGCTACTTGAAATTGCACCACAAGGCATTCTCACGTCTTAACTCTAGCACATTCGATGTTACTAAATAGGATTAGATTGATTAAGTCATATTAGGGTATGATTCTGAATATGTTCAACTCCGTAGGTTTTATAAATTCTATTTAACGGGGATAAAATGAGTTAAACTACCTTAAATTAGGCTTATGATCGTTATGACTAGGTTTTGACCTAAGAAGGCTAGGCTAGCTTAGATTTTGATTATATTATGATCAACTGCGCTAAAGTTAGGTTAAGCTGGTAAGACAGCATAAAATCACCTAACTCAACCTCTTTTAAGCCGACCTATAATTATAATCAAATTTAAATAAAGGTAGCCTAATCTACCCAAATTAAGCCTAGTCATAATCATAATCTAATTTAATCTAATCTTACTGCATCGAATATGCAAGACTTCGTTAACGGGGGCTCAGCAAAGGTTGATCTGAGATAACATAACGTTACTTATATTTAGCACATTCAAAACTTCTTTTTGTGACTCATATTTGAAGGGAAGCAACTAGTTAACAACTGAAAGCAAATATAAGAGAAGGTTGTAAGTTAAAACATCAAAACTTTCAACCTTAGTGCATAAGAAAAACAGCCTAAAAATTTCTTTCAGGAATATATTTTTTCGTTATGTTTCTCTTAATATCGTTCACAAAGAATTTTATCTCACAATGCCTTCATCAATGTCTTTTGTGTTTTTTTTGCACAAGAGAGTGCTCTGGAAAATAGACTCTAAAATACTAGAGAATATTCAAACATATATGTAGTTTACATCTCCAAATTAGAGGGGTTGACAATTTTCGTTAGCATCTCCTGTGGAAACTGTAGTACTACTCAAAACAGTTACCAGCTATTGGACTATTGAGCCCCTTACAGAGCTCTCATACCACAACAGCTGCTATAGCCCCACCTTGCATAGCACAATGCTCTAGGGAGATTCCGATCTCTGCCCGACAATCCTGCTACTAGTTGAATAAGTAAAATTTATTTATATTCGTTGAGTATTTCTATTCCTCTGTTGTAGATTTCGAAAGTTGAAAATTTATTCTTTCAGTGGTAAACGACCTTATCTCATAAACTGTATAGTTTGAAAAGTCATTGTTTTTACACTGTATTGCATATATCTTAATATGCTATAGCAGTAATCATGGTTGAGACATCAACAGAAACTTAGTAAAGAGTGATGTTTCTCTTGTGTATTTCGTTTTACTTCATGAGGCTACAGAGAACGAAAATACTTATCCTAATTTTCTATATTTGCATTTTGTTTTAATTATACTTTGAACAAACGGTTGTAAAAATATGGGAGAAGGCTTATTCGATACCAAATTCAAAATCTAAAGAATTTTTAAGGGCTGCAGCTGTTTGGGGGGAAACCTTTCTTCCCAAAGCCCCATATACAACCGGCTATCTTGCAAAGTTCCAATGATATATTAACAGTATTGTGATCAAAATTTATAATTTGTTTCAAATTGATAGAGCAAACAATTGGCTAAGCAAGTTTATCTAGGAATAAGCAAAGCTATTTGGAAAACTATAATGCAAATAAAATTCTGTCTTTTGGAAAGTAAGGTCGCTGAGTGATGTTGAAAACACCTGAATTGTGGAAAATATGTTCGTTTTAGATTTGGCTTCATTGTTCGACTTAATTTCTGTACAAATTTTAATTTTTTCTATTAAAATAGTTTATGCTGGTTTTAAGTTTGACAAATATGTATTTGCTAATTTTCACTTGTTTTTATTGCTATATATACTATTAAGTTTTCATGGAAAAACTTTTAATTTGACGAAAAGACGCATAAAGAAAGAAAAATATGCGTACCTGTGAGGAAACGTAACTCAACATAAGCAGAACTTTTCCTGCTACTATCTGTTACATGAAAACATTTCAAATCAGGGTCTGAGTCGCTTTGTTCCTCAGTATATCTGAAAATAGAACTGATCATTTTACCTAATGGTGAGTGGAAAAAATATAGTCTGGCCTAATTGAATGAAGAAAACAAGTGAAGTTTTGACAAATGAAAATATAGAAAATATTAAAACTTAACAAAAATCCAATCAAGCAAATGGTAAAATTAGTTCAACTGACAAATAACATACAGATGTACAGAAAGAAAGAGAGAGAGAGGTGAATTTAAAGGATGTGGTACGCCAAAATTTCACAACAATACTTTGTTTAATATTTTGAACTTGAATCTGATACAAAAACACGAACTTCTGCTTTTGATGAATACTTCTTTTTAATGTCAATTAGAAAACCGAATTCCTAGATTTATAGGAACTGGACATTAAGCTTTAACAACACAGTAGCCCTTTTAGCAGTGGTGGTCCTAGATGAATCAGCAGTCACTGCAAAGGCGCTGCTTGGTGGCATTTGATTCAATTGCTTATAGTCAATGGTCGAGAAGAAGAAGAAGCTCATTTTACGAGTTGGACAAAACGGCACCCTTGATTGAAAATCGTAAGAACATTTAAAAATGAGAGGAAGGACAGTCAGGGCCACTGAGCAACAAAATGAGCCTCAATGAAAAATTAAATTGTCATACCCCCGTTTTCGAAAAACGTTATTAATGCAAGTCCTTGTAGCAGATACTAGGAGGGGTTAAAAATTTTTGAATTGAAGAACTACCAACATCACTACCTTGGAAATCTCATAAAATTCTATTTTAGCTAGTATACATTGATGTTTACTTTTTTGTTATTTTCTTATGGTAACATGACAGACTATTGTTAGTTTCAAAACTAAGTCACCTATAACTTGGCAATGTAATTAAAATTTAATGATTTTTACCGCCAAAAATCCGCCTCTCTTCCTCAGGTGCTCAAAACGAAGTGTTAACAGACCGTACTTTAAGTTATAGATTCTCTTTCGTCCAGTCACCATCTAGGCTGGTCATATAAAATCCCCAAGGTTAATTCTGATTGGTACCTTGCCCCTTCCTATGGACATCCAAAGGATCAACCAGTGTGTTATTTTGGTTTTCAGTTTATCAAGGCTGCAGTCCTAGCCACAACCTAGTAAAGAGTGAACCCTGGCCCAAAATGGCCAAGAGTTTATAAGTGTGCTATAAAAAAACTCTCTAATAAGAAAATTGACATTTACAGTTAATTCAGAAATGATTATTATTATTTTTTTCAGAGGCACTTCATATGAAAGCGGGATTATATAAACTTTTGAGAGGGCTCATTTGATTGGAAATTTGAAGTTCTAGTGCCGTTTTTATGAGTCAAAGTTCATTGGAGGGCAATTATCTCCCCATGCCCTTTTTCCCAAATGCATCGGATAAAATTTTTGAGATAGCCTATTTGTTAAAATTGTACAAAGATTGCATACCAAAGACTCCGAGGTCAACACAGCCCCCAAGTGCCTGAGGGCAGGCGTTGCAAGTTATATTCTGGGGGCATACATTGCTCTTATGGAAAGTATACTCTTATAAACTTCAGAGGGCACTCATTTGATTGGAAATTGAAAGTTCTAGTTCACTTTTCAAGATTCAAAAGAGATCGCAGGGCAATTAGTCCTCCTCACGCCCTTTTTTCACCAAATGTATACAATTAAAATTTTGAGATAGACACTTTGTTAAAAATAGTACATATATCATATAGCAAAAGTCCAGGGTTGACACAAACCCCCAAAGCCCGGGGACAGGAGCTGTAAGTTATGCTCAGGGGCATATAAGGTTTTTATGGAAGGGACGGTCGTATAAACTTCAGAGGGGGCTCATTTTATTGGAAATTTAATGTTCTAGTTTTTTTAAGAGTCGAAAGTGATCGGAGGGCATCAACCTGCCCCCTCCTGATCTACCCTCTTTCCTTCAAATATAACCAATCAAAATTTCGAGCTAGCCATTTTGTTTGAAATGGTCCAACGGTCAGATAACAAAAACATAGAGCTCAATAACCCCCAGAGCCTGGAGGAAGGGATGTAACTTGTGCCCTTGGGGTATATAATATTCTTACGCAAGAGGTGGTCATATAAGCTTCGGGGTGGTTGTATCAACTTTAGAGGAAGCTCATTTAATCGGAAATGTATAGTTCTAGTCCCCGTTTTAAGAGCCAAAAGCGATCAGATGGCAACTAGGCCCCCCCCCCCCCTCTAACACCCTGTTTACTCCAAGTGTGCCCGATCGAATTTTTTAGATAAACATTTTTCAAAATAGAACAAAGATCCTAAAACAATAGTAGTACCCCTGCAAGAATTTTTCGTTTTGCATGTATAACTTAATCCGGGTTATGTACTAAGGGACAAATCTCTTCTTGGTATAGCCTTGGAAGTGTTTCTGTTTGTATTATTTGAGTCATAACATGTACCAAGTGAAAAACAAGATTGTAGACGAGGCAGGAAAGTGATTTGGAAAGAGGAGCCGGTTTTGGGAGCTTGCTGGTGTTAGTTGCTTGGCTTAAGATGTGAGTACAAATAAATTGTTCCTTTGAGTTTCATAATGCAGATTTACTTCTTGTTTTCTCTACAGCCTGACATTGAGTCTTGCTGTAATAATTTAAATATTATGGAACACTTTGTTTGCTCACATATTAGTTATTAGTGAGTTTATCTTAGTATCATAAAACTCTTATTTCAGTATGAAGATTATGCAAAGATTGTACTTATATTACAAGTTATAAATCTCTGTTGATTTTCTTTTAAAACGATACATTTAAAACCAAAAACCATAATTCTGTTCAAAATAAGACCTTTGCTCTTTTTAACTCTTGTGTTGTGCTCACTGTCTTAGGTACGGGTTATATTTTAGCACTTCTTCTTATATTTATTTATCTTCTTTATATATTTATTAACCGGCAGAGTTTGATGTCTGCACGCTACCGTGGCTCTTATTAATTTTCCAGACTCTGTTTAATCGGGTTACAAAATGGTGGCAGCTGCGAAGATAAAACCCCTCCCAACATAAATTAATAAGTCTAAATAATATTTTAAAATCTATACGCTTCGCTTAAAAGTCTAAGACCAGAATCTTGCTATTTAACAGTCTTTAAATTTCGATAGTACAATGCATGTCTTCTCTTCTATATATTGCCTTCTTTTTATTTCATTTCGCATGCTATTATTTTTTTTGGCCTGATTGTTTGCTTATTTGCACGTTATTTTTTCAAACAGTACTTGATAACGAACAGTGAGTAAGGAGTGACCCGGCTCATTGCTAACCGAAACTCAAAAAAACGGATTTTGATACCAATAGATACATCAAAAGAATCAGATTTTAATGCTGATTTCAAATATATAAGTTTCATCAAGTTTAGTCCTATCCATCAAAAGTTAAACGCCTGAGAAAATTTGGCTGATTTTAGAAAAAAGGGGGAAACACCCCCTAAAAGTTATAGAACCTTAATGAAAATCACACCATCATATTCAGCGTATAAGACAACCCTACTGTAGAGGTTTCAAGAACCTTTCTACAAAAATGTGGAATTTTGCATTTTTTGCCAGAAGAAAGATCACGGATGCATGTTTTATTTTATTTTTTTTTTCCCAGGGGTGATCGCATTGACCCAGTGGACCTAGAATATCGTAGGAGGGCTCATTGGAACGGAAATTAAAAGTTCTAGTGACCCTTTTAAATGACCAAAAAAATGGAAAGCAACTAGGCCCCCTCCCACGCTCATTTTGTTCCCAAATTCACCCGATCAAAATTTTGAGATAGCCAATTTGTTCAGCATGGTCGAAAATATCATAACTATGTCTTTTAGGATGACTTAATCCCCCGAAGTCCCTGGGGGGAGGGCTGAAAGTTATAAACTTTACCCAATGTTAACATATAGTATTGGTTATTGGGAAGTATAAAGACGTTTTCAGGGGGTATTTTTTCTGGCAGGGGGGGGGGGATGGGTTGGTCAGGGGTTATATGGGAGGATCTTTTCATGAAGGAAGTTTTCATGGGAGAAGGGATATTGCTATGAAGGGGGCGTCGGATTTCCAATCATTATTAAAGAAAAAGATCTGAAATTAAATACAAAACAAGTTTTTCAACTGAAAGTAAGGAGAAACATCAAAACTTAAAACGAACAGAAAATATTACGTATATCTATGCCATCTATAGTATATTCAATGCTATTATGTCTGAGTTTGCATCTTTGCTGGTAACTTGGAAAAAGTTTCTGAATTATTTTGAGGTCTCTTCCTGCTGTTGTTTACCCTCTAATGATAGGTTTTTTTTGTTAAGTAGTGTTTGTATGACCTTCTCCAATTGTTAGAATAAGCCCTTTTCACTGGGTATTTTCACCAGCGCTATCTTTTTTCTCGGGTAGATTGGCACGCCATCTATAGTTTCAATTTTCTATAGTGCCATTTTTGATTCTTTATCGTTAAGAAGCGTACTGCGAACGAGCAGAAGAGGGGAAGGAACCTCCCGCAAGCGACGTATTGTACCCGCCGGTATTAAGTTACCCGTAAATTGCGGGGGACAGTTGAGGGGGTCCTTACACTTCCCTTGTTCCTAGGTTCCTTCATTCTGTTTGTATTCATTCAGCGCTCGGCGCGTGCACTTGAAATAGACATTCTTGGATAATTATTAACCTGCCCTACGGATAACGACTTGTGCTTGCTAAAGGACTGATTGTGGAATAGTTACGGCACGTCAGCATGGCTGACTACAGTTATGTTTATGCGCCGGTATTGAACTTTATAGAAACGGCGTTGCGATATCAAGATAGCGTAACGAAAGATGCAGCCGTGATTACAGCTGTGAAATTTTTTACGAGGGAGATTCTTCGAGAAAACCATGAAAAACTGAACGAGATAGCAGACTGTTTTGGTGAGCAGTATGTGAAAGAAAGGCGTAGTCAAGCTTCGAGAGAAACGCTAGCCAGTGATATGTATGATACTGTGAAACTATTGAGCTCTGTAACTGAGTTTAAGACACGGTTCACCATTTGGAAATTATCCGAAGTACCGAAAATTCCACAAGACACTTTTACAACCTTGTGTGTGACAGTTAACGAATCCACGGATAAGATTGACAGAGTTATGGAACAGTGCAAATCTGTGCTTCCATCTCAGGGTGTTTGGCCCCCCCTCCCACAGCCTGCAAAAGCTTTACATCGGGTTTTCATCACCAATGTACCCACCACAGAAATTGACTCCTGTTCCAAGCAGAAGCTGTTTATTGAAAGACATGATAGTGATGGAGGCATAGATCATATACAACAGACCAAGTCCGGTCTGGTTGCTTACATGAAAAGCCCCAAGTCGACAGCTTCACTCGCCAACTCCCTGAAGTCCTTCCCTAACATAAGTGCTTCTTTTCGTGAGGAAAAGTTCTTCGCGATCGCTAAGTTCGTGCCTCTTGCCTCAACGGAAGATGATCTTGTCTCTGTTAACCCCAAACTAGTCAGTGCCAAGCGGTTTGGACAATCTGAGACAGTCAAACTTACCTTCAGTGACGCCGACTCCCGAAATGCAGCAATCAAATGTGGGTTATTCATTGGTTATACTCACATCAAAGTCTTGCCATTCAGACAAATTCCCAAGCGGTGTTTCAAGTGTCAGTCATTTGAGCATCTTGCTAAAAACTGCACCAGTACCATGCGTTGTTCCAGGTGTGCTGGTTCCCATGAGAACAGTAGAGAGAGCTCCTGCCGTTCTCAAACAGTGAAATGCGCTTTGGGCCCGGAGCCTAATAATGGTCACCCTAGCTTTAGTTTGCAGTGCCCAGCAGTCCGACGAGCAATACAGAAAGCTTATCCTCAAACCCAAAAATGAACGAACTATCTATATTTTGCCGCAATGTTTACGGCCATAATGCTGCCAAACTGGACTATGTCAAAAACTTGTGCATAGCACATAACATTGTTTGCGTCCAAGAACACTTGTTAACTACCGATAACTTTGGGCTTATTTAGTCAATTCGTGATAAATCTGTGCACATTCATGAGGCTAAGCGCTCCAGTGCAAGGGGCCGCCCTAGTGGCGGACTTGCGATATTCGTTGACGACAGTATCGACTGTCGTAAACTTGAGTCGTGCGATTTCTACCTAGCAGTCGAGTTCCCTGGCCCCAGTGCTTTCACGCTGGTCAATGTCTACCTACCAACTAACATGAACACGGATCTCAGTGAAAAACGGTATGCCGAGGCTTG
>JAQQPU010013435.1:0-24308 GCA_029168905.1 Artemia sp. Kazakhstan ARC1039 | reverse complement strand
ACGATCACCCCTGGGAAAAAAAAAAACAAACAAATAAACACGCATCCATGATCTTTCTTCTGGCAAAAAATGGAAAATTCCACATTTTTGTAGATAGGAGCTTGAAACCTCTACAGTAGGGTTCTCTGATACGCTGAATATGATGGTGTGATTTTCATTAAGGTTCTATAGCTTTTAGGGGGTCTTTCCCCCTTTTTTCGAAAATCCGCCAAATTTTCTCAGGCGCGTAACTTTTGATGGGTAGCATTAAACTTGATGAAAGTTATATATTTGAAATCAGCATTGAAATCTGATTCTTTTGATATATCTATTGGTATCAAAAACCCGTTTTCTAGAGTTTCGGTTACCATTGAGCCGGGTCGCTCCTTACTTACAGTTCGTTACCACGAACTGTTTGATGAAGTTTCCGACAATCAGTATAAATATGGGACAACACCATGACTTGGCTGCCAGTTGGCTACCAGACACCTCATAAGAAGCAATTGGCTTTTGAAAGAGATTAATTAAAAAAACTTTTTCCACAAAAAATGTTTTTCAAAGAAAACTTATTTACTGAATAAATATAAATGTTTTTACTTTTATAACTTTAATAAATCAAACGATATTAACATTTTGATTAGTAAAACTCAATATATGTATATTAAACTGACAATGCACATTCATTTGATTTTTTTTTTTTTTAGTGAAGTGCAAATTATGTTCTGGCCTTGGGAAGGCATAGGCGTTTTGAGCCCTACTCATGTTAATTTCTGCTCGTTTTGAGTTTGGCTCGGTTAATTACTGTAATTTCTGTTCGTTTTGAGTTTCATTTATTTATCGATGCTGATTTGGGATAGTTTCACGCTTGGTAGATTATTTGATTTTATTTTTGCTCATTTTTGGTTTAATGGAGTTCTTTACTTTTCTTTGAAAATCTTATTTTGTGGTAAAAGGGTTTTTAATTAATTTCTGTTCGTTTTATATTGACATAGTCTTTTCAGGTAAAAAGAAAATTATACTTTAAATCTTTTTGCTTTTCTTAAGACTTTATAGCTTGACCTGCTATTTGTATGCTGGAAAAAAATTTTCAGCAATTTTAACAACATACACCCTTTTAAAAATCTGGACACATTTAGTAGTGTTTCATTTAGTTTCATACCTACTCTATTTAACCTGAAATAAAAAACTTGATACCATTCGCAAAAAAAAACCTGTTTACTTTCTTTGATAGCTTGGATACACTTACGCTATTTTGATTTGTTTAAATTTTAAGGGCAGAAGTAGCCCCGAAAGTTTGAACTTAATACCCTCAGTCGTTCTTGGGAAACTGCTGAGATGCCTTATTGGGAATTAGCTTTAACACAGTGCATTTTGATTTAATCTCAAGACAACATTTAGTTTTCAAACATAATAGGAGGGTAAGCGTGGGAGAGGGACTAGATGTCATCCAATCACTCTCGACTTTTAAAAAGGATATTAGCCCTTTCTATTTTTAATCGAATGAGCCCTTTTTGAAGTTCCAACGACAACTCCTTCGATACGAAGTGCCCTGGTCTAAACAAAAAATAAAAAATAATAATACATTGTACCCACATCTATCTTTACTATGAAAATGTCAAGCCTTCCAATAACTTTCGACTATTAAAAAGGACTCTAGCCCTTTCAACTTCCAATCGAATGAGCCCTTTTTGAGTTTCTACGACAACGCTTTCTATAAAAACCTTATATGCCCCCAGGGCATAAATTAAACCTTTGCCCTGAGGGCTGTGAGGGGGTTGCCTTCCAATCCCTTTCAACTATAAAAAAAGGCACTAGCCCTTTCAATTTCCAATCGAATGAGCCCTTTTGAATTTTCTACGACAACGGTTTCAATAAAAACCTTATATGCCCCAGGGTGTAACTTACAACCCTTGCCCGGAGGGCTGGGGGGCGGGGTTGTCATGCTCAAAGTCCTAATTTCTGGAACTTTTAACTACGTTGAAGAAAATTGCTATGTCTAAATTTTGATTGGATGTTTTTGGGGAAATGGTGGGCGTGAGAGGAATTGTCGGCATGAGAGGGGTTAGATGCCCTCCAATCAATTCTGACTGTTAAAAAGGGCACTAGCCCTTTCAATTTTCAATCGAATGAAACCTTTTTGAAGTTTCTACGACAACGCTTTCTAAAAAAACCTTGTATGCCCCAGGGCATAACTTAAAACCTTTGCCCTGAGGGCTGTGAGGGGGTTGACATCCTCAAAGACTCCATCATTATCAACATAGCTCTCTAGTCAGGTAAATGTTAAGTATGACTGGCTAAAAATCTAACATTTTACTAATGTCTTTCAAAATAAATCTGGTTGCCCCTTTAAAATATTTCTGAATAACCCCCCCCCCCCCCCCGACACGTTTTTCCGATTTGTAAAAAGCTAACAAAAATGAATATAAACAGATTTTTTATGGGTTTTTTAAAGTTTGTTTTCTGTATATTGTTATCAACACGGCTGAATACTTTAAACTTTATTTCTAAGCTCCCCCCCCCCTCCACCCCCCAAAAAAAACTTTGTCCGATTAATAAAGAGGTAAAAAAACGAATATAAACAGATTTTGATGGATTTTTTAAAGTTTGTTTTCTTTGCTCCCCCTCCCCTCCGAAAAAATCCTTTTATAAAAATCTCCCCTCCCCCCTCCAAAAAATAATCCTAGATATGACCCTGATAGGCTCATCAACATTACTTTCCGCTAAAAAGGGGTGCATGTATCCGAAGGTACTACGGATTGACCCCAACTCGTAGAGCAGAGCAAAGCCCGACATCCCTAAGGTTATCAAAAATTAGTTTAGTTTTCTGGGTCCCTTGTAGAGACCGTTTCAAACATCAAGGGGATATAAAAGATACTACACTTTAACCTTAGTCAAAATTCGGAACAACGATAATTAAGTTTTGAAAATGTTAGTGACAAACTTGGTCAAAAATTTTATTTCGGTTGCAATTCTCAAATAACACTCAGCAAACTTATCAGTTTGTCTTTAGATTTTTCTATAGGGTATAAAACATTTCCAATCATATCAAAGGTCATTCTAAAATTTTGATAATAAATAGAAGCTTTTCTAATCAAGACTGGACAAGTTTTTGGCCTTAAATCAGAGATTATGATCTTTGCCCTTTAGCTGGCATTTGTTGGAACTAGCAATAATAAGTAGCATTAATTCTCGATAGTTAGGGAGGGGGAGGGTACATAAAAGTATTTCTCAAAATCTGGAGAGGAAAATTTTGTTGTGTGTTTAATTTCTTTAACAAAAATATCCAAGAAAACACGGTCATTTGCTATGAAAATACCACGAAAAATGAACATGTCTTTAGATTTTTCTAAATCATATGAACATTTCTACGATCTCAAAGATGATCAGATAAAAAAAACCAAGTTTTTTTAACTGAAAGTAAAGAGCGACATTAAAACTTAATACGAACAGAAATTATTCGTATATGAAAGGGGCTGTCTCCTCCTCAATGCCTCGCTCTTTACGATAAAGTTTTTTATTGTTTAAAAAAATAGATTTGTGAGAAAGAGTAAAACTTTAGCGTAAAGAGCGAGGCGTTGAGGAGGGGACAGACCCTTTCATATACGGAGTAATTTCTGTTTGTTTTAAGTTTTAATGTCGCTCCTTACTTTCAGTTAAAAAAAACTTGTTTTTTTATTTAATTTCTGAACGTTTTTGAATGAAGTTCAGG
Source organism: Artemia sp. Kazakhstan ARC1039 (assembly GCA_029168905.1). Classification (NCBI taxonomy): domain Eukaryota; kingdom Metazoa; phylum Arthropoda; class Branchiopoda; order Anostraca; family Artemiidae; genus Artemia; species Artemia sp. Kazakhstan ARC1039. Next base: position 20,620 of record JAQQPU010013435.1, on the reverse strand, counting down.
TTTTGATTTTGCCTCACCGTAAATGAATAATTAAAAAAAAAATTGCATATTAATTTTACTTTTTTTGGTTAAATGGCTTTCTCGAAAGTTGTTTAATTTTATTTACGAACGATTTTATTAGTAATAAATGTAGGTAACTTACGAATTAACTTACGTAACGAAGTTCTCTGTTCATATATTTTTAATATGTATATTAGGGGGTTCGCCCCCTAGTCAATACCTCACTCTTTACGCTAAAGTTCAAGTTTTGTTCCAATTCTTTAAAAATGACCCCTTAATCACAAATGCCGTTAATTAGAATAAATAGCTCTTATAAAAGTACTAAAAAACCTTTAGCGTAAAGAGCGAGCTATTGACTAAGGGGCGAACCCAATCACACCCGTAATAATTTTTGATCGTTTTAAGCTTTGATGTTGCTCCTTACTTTCAGTTGAAAAACCTGTTTTTTTTTTAATTTAATTTCTGATCGTTTTTTAAATAATGCTGGGAAATCCGGCACCCCCTTCATAGCAATTTCCCTTTCCCCATGAAAACTTCCTCCATGGAAAGATCTTCCCATGTAACCCCTGACCCCCTTCCTCCCCCACTACCAGAAAAAATCCCCCTGAAAACGTCTGCATACTTCCCAATAACCAATACTATATGTAAGCATTGGGCAAAGTTCATAACTTGCAGCCCTTCCCCCGGAGACTGTAGGGGATTAAGTCATCCTCAACGACCTAGCTATTATATTTTTGGACTATGTTGAACAAAATGGCTATCTCAAAATTTTGATCGGGTGACTTTGGGAAAAAATGTGCGTGGGAGGGGGTCTAGTTGCCCTCCATTTTTGGTCACTTAAAAAGACACTTAAAACTTTTGATTTCCGATCGAATGAGCTCTCCCACGATATTTTAGGACCACTGGGTCGGTACGATCACCACTGGAGAAAAGAAAAAAAAAACAACAAATAAACACGCATCCGTGATCTTCCTTCTGGCAAAAATACAAAATTCCACATTTCTGCAGATAGGAGCTTGAAACCTCTACAGTAGGGTTCTCTGGTACGCTGAATCTGATGGTTTGATTTTTATTAAGTTTCTGTGAGTTTAAGGGGGTGTTTCCCCTTTTTTCAAAAATCAGGCAATTTTTCTCAGGCACGTAACTTTTGATGGGTAGGACCAAAATTGATGAAACTTATATATTTGAAATCAACATAAAAAATCTGATTCTTTTGATGTATCTATCAGTAAAAAATTCAAATGAACTTACTGAAAAAAATGTGCATTGTCAGTTTAATATACATATGCTGATATTTATTCCTTGAAATCTTACTTAATTTTTATTTATTAAAGTTCTAAAAGTAAAACATTTAAAAGAATTTTTTAGTAAAGTGTAAATTATATTCTGGCTTTTAGAAAGCATAGGGTTTAGAACCCAACTCAGATTAATTTCTGCTCGTTTTGAGTTTGACTTATTTTAATTTCTGTTTGTTTTGGGTTTCGTTTATTTATTGATACTGATTTGTGGTAGTTGTATGCTTTGTAGATTATTTGATTCTATTTTTTTTCATTTTTGGTTTAATGGAGTTCTTTACTTTTTTTTTGAAAAACTGATTTTGTGCAAAAAGTTTTCTTTTTATTAATTTCTGTTCGTTTTATATTGACCAAGTCTTTTTCAGGCAGAACGACTGAGCCTCTTCTGAAGTTAAACAACCATCTCTTCCCTAAGAACCTTAAATACCCCCTGGGCATAACTTACACCCATTGCCCCTAAGCTCTGCGGTTTGTTTCAACCCTAAAAGCCTTGTTATGTGATATTTAGACTATTTTGAATAGAATGGCTATCTCAAACTTTCTATTAGATGCATTTCGGGACAATACGACGTGTGTGTAGGGTGGAGGGTGTATCTGCCCTCTGATCACTTTTACTCTTAAAAAGAGCACTAGAGCGTCTATAAAAACCCTATCTGTCCCCAGGCATAACTTACAACCCTTGCCCTTAGGGCTGAGGGGATTTGTTATCCTTAAAGCTATAATTTCCAGACCTTTCTGATCGGCTGAACCAAATGGCTATATCAAAATTTGCCCTCTGATCACTTTCGACTAATAAAAAAGGCACTAGTCTGTCAATTTCCAATCAATTGAGCCCTTTTTGAAGCAACTACGACAAAACTTATTATAAAAACCTTATATACCCCAAGGGCATGACTTACACCCTTGTCCTGAGGGCTATGGGGGGAGGGTTGTCATCCTCAAAGACATAATTTCAAGACCATTCAACTACGTTGAACAAAATGGCCATATCAAAATTTCGATCGGAAATGTTTGGGGAAATGATGAGCATGGGGTGAGGCGATTCTTCCTCCGATGACTTTAGACTATTAAAAAGGACAATAGCCCTCTCAATTTCCAATCGAAAGAGCGCTTTTTGAAGTTTTTACGACAACACTTTCTATGAAAGCCTTATATGCCCCCAGGCCATAACTAAAACCCTTGCCCTGAGGGCTGTGGGGGGTTGTCATCCTCAAAGACCTAATTTCAAGAAATTTTAACTACGTTGAAAAAAATTAGCTATTTCAAAATTTTGATTGTATTTGTTTGGGGAAATGGTAGGCCCAAGAGGGGGGGTTACTTTCGACTATTAAAAAGAGCACTAGCCATTACAATTTCGAATCGAATGAGCCCTTTTTGAAGTCTCTACGACAAAGCTTTGTATAAAAACCTTATACGCCCCCAGGGCATAACTTACACTCCTTGGCCTGAGGGCTGTGGGAAGGGGAGGTGTTATCCTTAAAGACCTAATTTCCAGAAATTTTAACTACGTTGGAGAAAATTTCCATCTAAAATATTCGATTGGATGTGTTTGGGGAAAAGGTGGGCGTGAGAGGGGGGTTAGTTGCTCTCCAATAGCTTTTGACTATTGAAAAGGGCACTAGCCCTTTGAATTTCCAAGTGAATGAGCCCTTTTTCAAGTTTCTACGACAAAGTTTTCAATAAAAACCTTATATGCCCCCAGGGCATAACTTATAACCCTTGCCTTGAGGGCTCTGAGGGGGTTATCATCCTCATAGACCTAATTTCCAGAACTTTCAACTACGTTGAACAAAACGGCTATATCAAAATTTGGATTGAATGTGTTCTGATAAATGGTGGGCGTGAGAGGGGGTTAGCTGCCCTCCAATCACTCTCGACTATTAAAAAGGGCACTAGCCCTTTGAATTAACAATCGAATGAGCCCTTTTTGAAGTTTCTACGACAACGCTTTCTATGAAAACCTTATATGTCCCCAGGGCATAACTTAGAACCTTGCCCTGAGGGCTGGGGGGGGGGGGGTTGTCATCCTCAGAGACGTAATATCCAGAACTTTCAACTACGTTGAACAAAATGGATAACTCAAAACTTTGATTGGATGTGTTTGGGGAAATTGTGGGCATGAGAGTGGCGTTTGTTGCCTTCCAATCACTTTCGACTATTAAAAAGGTTAGAACACTGGAATGTTTTATCTTAGTTATGCTGACGGTAACGTGTATTATTTAAATTATATAAAAAAATAAACATGCCCAAAATAACCATCAGAGGGGGGGGGGGTAGTTGCCCTTCAATCACTTTTGATTATTAAAAAGTGCACTAAACCTTTGAATTTCCAGTCGAATTAGCCCTTTTTGAAGTTTTTACGACAAAGTTTTCAATAAAAACCTTATATGCCCCCAGGGCAACCTTTACCCTGGGGACTCTGGGGGTTTTTTCATCCTCAAATACATAATTTCTAGAACTTTCAACTACGTTGAACAAAATCATTATCTCAAAACTTTGATTGAATGTGTTTGGGGAAAAAGTGGGCGTGAGAGGTGGTTTAGTTGTTCTCCATTCAGTTTTGACTCTTAAAAAGGGCACTAGCCCTTTCAATTTCCAATCAAATGAGCCCTTTTTGACGTTTCTACGACAAAACTTTCTATAAAAATCTTATATGCCCCCTGGGCATAACTTACAACCCTTTCCCTGAGGGTTGTGGGGGGGGGGAGGGTTGTCATCCTCAAACACCTAATTTCCAGAACTTTCTACTACGTTGAACAAAATGAATATCTAAAAATTTGATTGGATGTATTGGGGAAATAGTGGGTGTGACAGGAAGTTTAGTTGCCCTTCAATCACTTTTGACTACTAAAAAGGGCACTAGCCCTTTCAATTTACAATCGATTGACCTTTTTTTAAAGTTTCTACAACAACTCTTTCTATAAAAACCTTATATGCCCCCAGGGCATAACCTACAACCCTTGCCCTGAGGGCTGTAGGGGTGGGGGTTTCACCAAAACTTTTTCCAAAACTTTCAACTACGTTGAACAAAATGGCTATCTCAAAATTTTGATTGGATGTGCTTGGGAAAAGGTGGGCTTGGAAGGGATGTTAGTTGCCTTCCAATAACTTTCGACTATTAACAAGGGTACTAGTCATTCCAATTTCCAATCGAATGAGCCCTTTTCGAAGTTTCTACGACAACTCCTTCGGTACGAAGTACCCTGGTCTAGAAAAAAAAATACATTATGCCAACATCGTATTTTACTTAGGCAGCGCTATTGTGCTGCCTATGATGGAGGCAATCCTAGGGTGAGGCCCTTCCAATGGTCTTCGGATTAGCTGAATCATGTGTTTACCCAAAACAGGGGTAACTCAACGGCGTAATTTTTGGTAGTGGGGACTGCGTTAGCGCGGACTCCTGTCCACACATCGAAAAGTATTATCCGTTGGACCCTTTTTTATATGATACTCATTATGAATTTGATATAGTAGAATCTGAGTATGAAGTTATTATTTATTAAACTTATTGCTACGGACTGAAGCTTCTGTGTTTTTCCTATCTTTGGCCCTGTGATTAATCCCTTGTTTCTCTTTCTTTTCTTAGTATTAATCACTGTATATAAATATAATACAGTATGATCATTCCCTATCTCAGCCATTGTACAATGCTGGACCAAGATGCAAGTGCTCCGGAGAACATTTAAACAAGTATAAACACAAGCGACATTCGATTTTTTCACGGGTAGACAAGTCAGATTTCTGTTGAACGCGAAACTTGGCTTCACCTTTGTAACACTAAATTTTAAAGAATATAATTTTAAATTAATTCATTCAAATACGTGTATAAAAATCGGTAATTAGTAGTGCAATTTTATTATTAGATATTTTTAGGAATTATAAGTAATTTTCGAAGTCTTGAGTTGGTTTCAAAGGCATTTTGAGAAAGTTTCTGCGAATATACGCGTTCCAGGGTAATATACACTGGACTGCTGATAGCAGATTAAATGGGAGGAGCTGTTTTTATGCGCTGAGGACGTAGTAGCCAAAAATTACTAAGCCATGATCTTAGTGTTAAATTATTTATATACAGTGGTATTGATAGGCTCTAATAGTGGTATGATGCTGTATCAACTTTATCTTTTTTTCATAAAAAGTACAGTTGATAGCTCAGTTAAGTTGTTTATTAATTTCCGTTACTATCTCCAAACCTTTTGAAGAGGGATTTACTAAAAATTTAGAACAGTGTCATGGTGCGATCGTTGTTGTCTTTGTGACTGTGTTTGTTTCTTTTTCCCCATTTGATTGGGATAACAATGTAAACAACATGTTTTCAGTTTGTGAAAGTCTGGGATAAACGGGTTATTTTCTCAAAAGACATCAAAGAATACTTGGACACGAGAGGAATCCCACCCATGTAAAAGGAAAAAAGCTGCAACAAACATGTTTTTGTTTTCGTAAGATCCAGGATAAGCGGCTTACTTTTTCAAAGTTCTCCTGTGAATGTTATGGATATAAAGGGAATATCGTTTGTATGTAATAAAAATATAAACATATATTTGTAATCTAGGTTGAAAGAACGCCAATTATTTTTTCACCATTCAATAAAAATTTAGGACAATGATCTGCAGATGTGATGACATTGGCTAAATATGCTTTGCAAATTGGTGGAGTATGTATCATGCTTTGCTATAGCAGCCACATTATCCACTAGTAATTACATAAATCCACAAGTATATGGGATGATACAAGAGTTTTCCTAAGAAATTTTTTTCTTAGTCGGAATCTAGTAAAGAAGAAAATACAGGGAGTCAGGCAGCAGAATCACTCAAATATGATATCCTAGCCCAGAAAAGCAACTTTTCAAAAGATACGTGTTTTATAAGAGGAACGAGGATCGATTTTCAAGACGCTCTGTAGTAACAATGTTGCGGCGATTCCAGTGGTGAACTTTTTGTCCTGTGGTGGCGCAGTGGGTTTGACCTTAGCTTGGTAATACGAGATCCAGAGATCGAACCCAGCTGTAGCAACACACGGCAGGGCATTAAGGAGCGTCGTTAATCCGATTACTTTTGTTTTTGTCAAACTACGCGTGTTTTATATAATCTTGTGTATGAAGATGCATTTTTTTTTGTCATAAAATACTAAGACCACCTTTGTTAGTGCCTAGGTTGAATACGTCTATCTCACAAATAAGAATGCCTTCATGCATGTGTTCGGCTGAATTTGAACTCAGATCTCAACTGTTTTAAAAATGGTCACCAATATAATATTTACATATACGCAGCGTAACCATTCACATTTTAGACATGGAATGAAAAAAGAAGGTTCTATTTAAGTCGCAAAGGTCTCTCTCTCTGAACATTAAATTCCAACTTTTCCAGATTTTTAAAGAAATATATAGTTATGTAAGTTTCCAATTTGCCAATTTCAACAATCCAATCCCATTTTAACTCTTCTTAGTTCTTTAAGTTTTAATATTGTATGACTTAACTGCTACTCATTTTAGGTTGTATTATGTTTCTTTACTTTTCCTAGAAAATCTATCTCTTGAAAATATTTCTAAAATTAATTTCTTTTCACTTTATCAATTTACACATTTTTGTTATTGGCCAATTATAGGAATAATTCTGACGTTTTTCCAGATTTTCGTCCTAAGAACTAAAATGTTAGATTGTAATTCACATTCTGAGGCAGAATTTGAATATTTTGTTGAAATGTTCAATCAGCTGTACTTTTGTACAATTATTTTTTTTAGATAATATTGTTACTATATAATGCAGGATGGATTTAGAGGGTATTTTAGTTCATATCGATTAAAATTTTCCGTTAGTTTAGGTCCTCTGTCGTAAGCACGGCTGAAGCCATCCTGTATACGGCTTTAGTAAGTACGTATCTTCATCCATCAATTTATGAAAAGATTATGTTCATGTTGCGGTTTTGTATTAAGTATTTGTCTGTATAATTATTTTTTTATAAAAAAGAAATACCTAAAACAGTGGATCGGTCTATGAAACCATTATGTAGGATAGCAGTTGATATTTTGTAAATGTTTCATCATGTAACGTAACAACTTTTTCAGTTTTTACGTATCTTATTAATATTTGTCATTCCTTTGCTTTTTGCTATTATTCTATTTTATTTTTTATTTTATTTTTACTTTTTTTTTTCTCTTTACTCCGTTTGTCAAGTGCATTACAATGGGTTATAAATAAATTCTATTCTATTCTAAAAATGAATGTATGTCGAAATCATTCCTAGAGAAGAGTTGGTACTTGTCTAGAATCCAGAGAACACGCGAGAAGAACCGCATATAGAATGCCAATGATACCATTGAAAAGTAGGTTTCCTATATCTAGTGAGGTATTGCTCACTCTGTGAAAAATATTTAAACTTTAGCTTTTTAGGATTAAAGGGGCAAATAAAGGTAGCCTACCTAGGTTGGGTTAGGTTACGTGTTAAATATATGCTATGCTTTACCCTCACCCCCCTAATGTGCAAATATATAGTCCAAATTTGTTTCTAAACTATTATATTTTTATCTTACTTTGTTTTATTTCATTAGGATTAACGAAACTTCACTTATCGCGCGTTTACTGGATTCTAGACAAGTACCGAAGAGTTTTATTTTGATGTCTTAAAAAATTAGAAAAATTATGTTAAGAAGAAAATGGATGTCACGGGTCAATACAACCAGGTTTGTTTTCTTAAATTTCTTAACGAAGGCTCTCTTGATCCTGTATACGTGTCCTGAAATTTTCAAGCCGATCAGTGAAGACGAAATTCGAACATTTAGCCTAACAAATTGGTCCAACCCTGATTTTTCTTCCAAATTGTTTTCCCTCATTAAAGTTCCTTTAGTTGAGTCTACATCCCCCAAGTTTCATTTCGACAAGAGAAAAACAAAGTTCAGCCCATTTTGCGGTGTCGTGACCCGTGAATGTTCAGCCCATTTTGCGGTGTCGTGACCCGTGAATGTTCAGCCCATTTTGCGGTGCCGTGACCCGTTCAGCCCATTTTGCGGTCGTGACCCGTGAATGGCCAAACTTCTTACAAAAATTGTCCTCCTCATAGGTTTATTTAGACAGGGCATATGCCCAAGTTGCAAGCCGATCAAAGACAAAGTAGATACGGGTCTATTTTTGACGTCAAAATCAATAAAACAGATTCAACACATATCGGCACGTTATATCCTGCCTATATACCTCGTGATTCTCAGGCCTATCAGAGGCTGCATTCCAGGTTCAAGAAAAAGTTATGCTAGAATAACAGAAAAGTAACTTTGAATTTATATTTTAGTAAATTTTAATAAAGATAGTTTAGTAGCATCTTTAAGTAACTGTGGATCATTATAATAATTTCTATTAATATCAGTTTGAAGCATAGTGAAGGCATTATTAGACTAAATTATACTGAAAGAGTAATGAATACATTTGAAAATCTTGAAGATTTTACCCTTACAATCCTAATAGGCTACCAGTTACTTCACAGCCGTTCCCAGTGGATGTGAATTCAAGTCATTTCTATAGTTAAAGTAGAGTTACTACGGAATGCAACCTGGAATACAGCCAGAGACAGTTCAGGCCTATTTTTGGACATCACGGATCGACATAGTAAAAACTATTTTAAAATTTTTGTCTTTGCAAATTATATTTGCTTTCAATACATACAGTTCCGAATAAAGTATTTACTGTATTGCTTTTTTTTAGTACTCAAGACTTATTACTGGGGTTCAGGAATAACATCAAGCTTAGTAAATTCAAATTATTACAGCCAGAAGTTATGTATTCTTTTTTTTTTTCTCTGAAAGGGAATTATAAAGCTGTGATTTAGGAAATATTAACCTAAATTATATTTCAAAAGCAAGTCATATTTGAACATTACAGCAATACCCAAGTCATATTTGAACATTACAACAGTACCCCACTTCCTTGGTGGTTTCTATAGAATTAAAATATGATTGCAAGTAAACTTAGCATTTAGATGGAAGTCAATTTTTTTTCTCTAAAAAGATTTTTTTTTCATTTTCAAATCTACTTTAGAAAAATAATTAACCAGTAAATGGTGTTTTAAATGAAAAAAAAGCCTAAGCTTAACCAGTACATTGTGTTTTTATAGAAGGCTCTTTCACTTTATATATATATTAAAACGTTTGAACCTGTAAAAAAATATATATAATAAAATAAATAAAACAAAAACAATGGTAACTTTTTGGGTAGTGTTCATGTATTAAACAAATTTGTGGCGTAGGAAACATATTGGTCGAAATATCTCACACCGCAAATATTTAATGTTATGTAATTTTCAAATACATAAAACACAAATTCATAAGATCTTGAATATATTTTTTTTTCTATCTAAACAAGGGGAAAAGGGTGAAATTACGTTACATACAATTTGGCACTCAGTAAATATTTATAGAAAGGATTATTTCATCTGGTTTAGCGGAAAGCTGTCTGGAAAGAAACTGTCAATAGACGGCTTTCCATTCTAATGAGATATTTGAAGAAGCAGTTATAGTATTTTTAAGACAAGCGCCTGCATTGGATAACAAGAATCCTGTGCAGATCAATGTGGAGTTTCGGAGCAAGTGCCCTTCCTTGAACTGGAAATAAGGAAAGCCTTGGAAAGCCATAGCAAAAGTAGAGACCTGTTGACAATGATCACTTCCATCTGATAGATCGTCATATCCTGGCAATACACCATGGATATTTGTAGTGTTTTAAGATCTTTGTAAAGTTCGGAATACGAATAAAATAAAATATGCCTTTAAAAGATAATAGAAGGATAACACAAAGAATGGATAGCAGTAAGTATTATATCAATTTCAAATTATTGAACTCTAAAATAATTTTTTTTGTAAGACTTTTAAGATGTATTTTATAACTGTATTCCATAACTAAAGAAATTTCTTTTGTAAGAGAAATTTTACGAAATATATTCTTTACTAAAACTGTAGTATATTGTACACATTGGCCAGGGGTTTACCTATTTTACCTCACATGGTATACATCTAGGAGCGCCAAATTGACCACACAGTTTGGCCACGCATGATACAATGTCTACCATACTTGGTAGACGTTCGCCAGGCTTCACATGCACCTCCTGTTGTACGTGATTTCCTAAAGGCGGTGACCAATCGCGCAAGGGCATCAACAGGGGAAGTATGGAATGTGTGGCTTCTAAGAAAACTGGAAATACATAATTTTATTAATTTTTAAAAAAGGAGACAATGATTTTGGAATGGTTTTGGAATCAGGAGGAACGATTTTGAAGAAAATCATTCCTGAATAATTTGCCTTCTGGAAAAAAAAACTGTTTCCAAGGAAATTTGCCTAGGCAATCTTGATTATACAATAATTTTATTGAAACTCTTAATATTTTTTTTTGTATTTTGCCGAAATTATTGGAAAATATAATCTTGTGTGTCCTTATTCCAATTTTCCGATGCATACAATATTGTACATTTTGTGTCAAATTTGTTTTAACTGGAATGACAGTCATAGATTTACATCTAAATTATTTTACTTTGTCGTCACAACAATATTAATTTTATTTTTATGCCAAAATATAAGATTGAAACTGAGAACAGAAAACTATGTGACACAAAATAATCAGTTTTGACATCAGGTATATCGCTGTTCCTCCAAAAAAAGGAAAATTTGTTCATTAAAACTTTAATTCAATATTTGAGATACATATGGCCTTTTTAAAAATCGTTCCATGTAAAATGGAAAGTTTGAAATCGGTAAAACCAAAGAAGTTCTTTGAGGTCAGGTGTCTTTGGATATAAAGTCGGTGATGCATGCTGATCTTGGTTCCCAAGAAATTTGAAGCTTCTAAAACCGAGAATAATTATTACTAAATTCAGTGGTCACGACCAGAAAAATTGTTTTGAGACTCCTTGTCCTCCATTTGGCGCTGGAATTTCTATTGGAGCCTCAGATTTTAAATTAGTGACTTTCAATATACTATAACCTTATATTATGTAATATATTCACAGCAGTTAAAGAAAATAAGTAATATCTGTAAAAATCCCAATGCAAGTTTAATGAGACGTTCAGTTGTTTGATCACAACACGATTTTTATTAACGAGAAAAATAGGGATCAGAGCAGATTTGAGGAAAATGTCTGGAAAATTCTGGAGAACAAGAAACGCAAAAAACTCGGATTTGTTTGCGGTTAATTGCATAAAAGTTAGATTAAACTTGGATTTTTTTTCCGTTAGAAGCGGCTTCTCTCTGTAAAAACCAATTAGTCTAAACAGAATTTTTAGCAAGTAAAGAAAAGAAAAGTAAAGAAAAAAAAATTAAACTAAGCAAATGTTTCAATAAAGACTTTCGCCAAGCTGTTATCAGGGTTCAAAAACAGGGAAGAAGAAAAGGTGCAAATAAAAAAAAAAAATCCTTTTTGAAATAAACTGCAGGGAATCAGAGAAGTGACTCCTGTGAGTCGCTTTTCTGATTCCGTGCAGTTTTCTTAGAAAAGTTAGTATTGTCAGTCGGGTATCAAAAGAACGTATCCCCATAATTGTGAACTTTCAGAAGAGCAAACAAAAAACCTCACTTTTTTATTTCCGCTCTGATAACTGTAAAATAAAGCAAATTTTTATGCATTGACTTTACATTTTAATCCGCTTTTGTTTTATGGTTATCGAAGGGAAAATAAAAATTGTGAGGTTTTTATTTGCTCTTCTGAAAATTTACAGTTATGGAGACACCATCTTTTGATACCCGACTGACGATATTTTCTTTTTTATATATACAGTTTTTGTTCTGTGCCTTTCCTTTAAGCAGTTAGGATTGCTTGGTGAAAGTCATTGCTGAAATATTTGTTTTTTCTCTTCTTTTTTTACTGACTGAAAATCACCCTCCTTCGGTTTAATAATGCTTTCTTTTTCTTTTACAGCTCTGATCGAACCTCGTATATAGCCAGTGTAGTCTCAGAATGTTTTTTACACACAAAAAACGAGAATTCTCAGAGGAGCAAAATAAAACGAAAATATTTACTATATTCGGGATTACCTTGGCTTCTCCCCACTAAAGGGTCCAAAATGGCATATTTACTCCAGATTAAAAAAATAAAATTCTTTAGTTCACCCGTTCACCAAGTATTTTGGGCACAGGGTTGCCATGACTTCAAAAATAATCAATAAATCAGTGAAAATTATTGAAATTATAATTTGGCTGCTTCGCCAGATACCATGCTTTTCAATTTGAAATCGTCGGTTTTATTCACTTTTTAAAGTTTTATCAATACGATTAAATTTTGTCGCTAGCAAATTTTAAACAGGGATAGCAATAGAGTAGGAGTTTGATATCCCCTCCTAGATTTTGAAAAATGCCTTTGCTTTGGTGTTTGATTTTTCTTGAAACGAAAATATCCCCTTGATTTTTGAAAATACATTTTTTTTAATCCTTATAAAAGGAATTGGGAAAAATCCTTACCCTACTTCCTGCATTGTCCTGAATTAGCGCCCTTAGTTTCACCACCCCCCTTTATCTGAACGTACTGGCTTATTGCGGCCTAACCATAATATTAAATTATTTTTCTTGGTATCCTTGTCTTTCAAAATTTCTAGTTTTTTCACTTCCAGTTTAGAAACCATAATAACTGAGTCACAAGCTGAGGATTTCAGAAGATATCCTTTTTAATATCCTTTTTGAAAAGTTTCGCTGAAAAAGACCTTTTATGGTATTTTCATTGAAAAAATTAAAAAACGACAAAGTTACCCGCTAGAGATAGAAAATACATTGTAGCCCTCTACTTAGATTTTACTGAATTGAATTCACTGTGGACTTCTATCAATAAAACCTACAAGTGTCAGTGGCGCTACCTCATAAAAATGTAGACAAGGCAAGACTTGTTTATATTTAATATTGCTGAAGATGAAAAATACTTTACAAAATCTAGGGAGGTCAATTTACCCTTCCTCCTCCTATCACTTGAGGTTCCTGGCAGTTTCAGATGATGAACGATCTAAATGTTTGATTTCTGCGTCAGTAAATAATAATGGGTCCCACGATTCCCGCTGTTCGTCATATTTTAGCTTTTGTTACATACAAAAAGCAGAGTTTCAGTAATAATTGCTTAATTTCTTCTATACCTGGCAAATAATTAATAGAAGCAATGGATTTAATCATAAATCAGGCACATACAATGAAGATGTTTAGGCGAGTGGCCTCCAAAATATTGTGATTTTTACAATGTTCATCCAATATCTAATATTCGGTATGATTTGCCATTTTTTTGAAGTTTTGTCTCACTCCTAAACTAAAATCCCCCTAAGTTAATTTCAGTGAATGCCTGGTTTTGTTTTCATTTGCATGGATACAATTTCACAATTTAATTAAGATACATAAGAAAATCAACTCAGCCAAGAATATGTTACTGCAAAACTGAATACAGAAATCACATTAATATATTTTACGGATTAGGGAAATTTTTTATTAGGGAAATTACGGAAATTACGGGAAATTTTATTAGGGAAATTACGGATTAGGTTTTTTTAACTAAGTAAAGGAAAAAAAGCTACTTTACAAATGGTCTGTTCCAAATTTACAATATGTTGACCGCTATAGGAAAAAAAAATGAACAGCGATCAATCTCTTATCATTCGAATGAAATGTTCCATGACAAGGCAGCTAATTAGCGGCCTTCCAATGGTGGATTACCACCATAACACTATCTAAGCCCTTAATGGAAATTGGAGTGTGCAAATTTTATCAATTTGTTCTTTGTCAAATTTGATTAACTCAGTTTCGATCAAATACGGTTTCTGAGACAGAACAAAGAGAATAGCTTTGGTATTCATCGGGTTTCACCGCCCCCTCCGGACTCAAACCTAAGAACAGCCTCAGCCCCTGGCATCCTCTCAGCCGTTCCCCCCCCCATCCCGCCACGACGCCCAGGGAAACTTGCACCCCTCTCCCCTTTTATGGCATGGCTGTCATAGTGTCAGAGAAGGTTTCACTAAAGCTTCCCTTTTGTTTTTAGTAATTAGATTCCTGGATGATTTATTCACTTGAGTTTACGCAATATTGGCCTACGATAGAAACATCAGTGTATTTAGGAAAAAACCACTATTTTAGAAAAAAACACTAACAAAAAAAATCATTGGCCAAGAAAAAAATCACTAGAAATAATGATAAATCACTAGCAGTGGCAACCGAGCTTGGGCACCATATGATCCGTAATTTAGCCTTTGCAGTCAAATCAGTCCCTTCCTGAATTCTATGGTATTTAGTTGTGTATATTGAGACCGGAAAAAAGGAAGAAAAAACAATGTATGGGAGACCGATACAGATTGCTCCTTACTATCAACGCTAAAAGGTCAATATCTTACTCGGATCCCGTTTGATTAGTTTTCAAGTGTAGTTTATGGGCGCACAAACTTTTTTCATCATTCGAGGGATCATTTACTCTTGTTTACTGAAACGCACAAACTTATCTTAATTTTATCTATCGAGCTGCACTATCTGTGTGAGATTGCAAAAAAGGCACGAGTTGTCTTGAAATAATATGTGCACTTTCATACACTTTTATTCATCTGTTGGTTGAATCAAAATCAAATCTGTTTTATTCAAAATTAAAAAATCAAAATTAAATTCAGTTTTATCAAAATTAAATCTGTCAAAAGTCAACAAGAATAACCAGAGTTTTATTGAATCCTCCAGTGGTTGATTCACCTGCTTCCTGAGCTCAACCTCTGATACGGTTCATTTCGATAGACATGTCTTAGGATTCAGCCGTATCTTGAAACTGCTTTGCTATTAAAGGCTTGCTAATGTTTCCAACCTCTTTTTGTTTGCCATCGAATCCCTCCTTCTCCACCAACTGATTTCATGTTCCTTCTCCTGATTAATCCATCCTTCTCCGCCAACTGATTATATCCACCAACTTCTCCGCCAACAATTTTATGACTTCGTTGCAAGTATTCAACACCTTGCTGCGATTATCTACACTCATCTTGCCATTATATCTTCGCTTTCCAAGTCTGTTTCATATTAAAGAATTAAAGCAAAACAATTCAAGAACATCCTTGGCAGAGGCCTTCTCCCTCTGCCCTTAATCTTTGCCTCATTAACAGCATCACTGATCATACTCTCAATTTCCTCTGCAGATAAACGGCCCATGTCATCAGTAATTGTGATCTTGTTTTTTCTACTTCTAGAGTTGTCAGCAGCGGTAGCATTTAAAAGTCAATGTCACAATAAATATAAACTGTCACTTGGATTCGAGATGCCCTTCGAGGGGCTGGTCATAGTCAGCTAAGGAAAAATTCACCGATAAGATTAGATACTATTATTATAAGATTATTATTAGATTTTATTAAAACATTTTCTCCATCACACATTTTAGGAATGCCTTCATTATGGTTGTTAGAACTAGTTTCCCGACGTTTCAAAAGCGTTTAATTAATAACATATATTTAAGTTCAAATTCTTTGACTAAAACTTCAGATTCCTGGTTTAAGACTACGATTATGTGTCAAGATTCTTATTATTTTTCTTACAGGAAACAACCTTGTTGGAAAATTTACTCAAAGTGTGAAGCGTATGGTCCAGGAAGTAAAAGAAGACGAGGGTAAGTATTGTACTTGGGAACAGGGGCACCGAACGCACATTATTTTACTCTTTTTTAACTTCGGAATTATTTCAAGAAAAAAAGCCATAAACACCACTAGTGTTCAACATTGTGGTTACATATTGCATAACCTTATTTTATTTTAGGTGATAGAATACATTAGAAACCCAAGTTATTTGTTTTACTGAAAGGTTCCTAAAGGTCAATCTCAGTTTTTTTTTATTTGAAAAATATAAGCACATATTTTCCGGAATTTAATAGTATTCACTTTTATTCTTCAGAAACATCACATAAAAACGATATCTTTTACAGTTTTCTTCAGTCAATCCGCTGATTTCAAACAGGAACCCTGATTTCCATTTCGAATGAAGTTACTATTTTTTCAGTACGCTTTTACAATACATGAAACGGATATTGGCTGATATAGCTGTTATGTACGATGCAAGAAGACATAAAGTTTTTTTGGGGTGGAATAGATTGTCAGTATTTAGATTAACTCAAACCCACTGAGAAAAACAGAAAGCAAAAATAGTGTCATTATGTATTCGCATACATTGTTCAAATGCACATTGACATGTTCTTGTTTGATGTTTTTCTGCAAAAATCAAAATAACAAATACAGTTATCACATGCAAAAGAACTAATATTGTATTTAAGACCCAAGTTTGCAACATGTGACAGTTGTCGAAGAGGAGGAGGCTTGTTGACCTATAGGCCCTTTTCTGGATACACGCGACAAAGGTTTCTAAGGGTGACAAACCTCTTCCGTTTTAGTTTTCCAAACAAAGCTATCACCTATTTTGGCAAGTAAGAAAGACTAGTTTCTACACCACCAACACTGATAGAGAGCATAAGACAAAAATATTGTAAAAAAAAACTTTTATTCCCACGAGTTATCAGAACATTTTTGGCTAACATTTTTAACTAACATTTGAACGATGGCAAAAGGCCCGTAATGTCTATGCATGGTGGAAAAAGTGAATAAATTTACTTCTGTCGACCTCATTCTGGTTGGCGACTACAGAATTGCAAGCTACAAGATATTGTTGTCGTAATATTACAGAAACTTTTAGTTTACTATAAAACTTATAATTAGAACCAAAAAATAAAATTAGCCTTTGACATAGTATGTAAAACCCCCTCCACAAAGAGTCTCCCTTTATGCTTTGAATATTTTTAATCTCATGCTTAAGGGCTCGCTCCAAGCATTTTGGGTCTTATTACAGCAAATGTGATTCTACACTAAATGTATGGACATATTTCTTAGAATTTTATTTCTTACGCCAGTAGTTACCTAAGTACCAATCCACACCCGCTTTTTATGGGGTTTGCAACTTTCCTTGGTAGATGTGCCTACTAATAATGGTTCTTTCTACATTTTAGGCTCATTCAAATAGTTTGTCTACTTTTCTTTTCTTTCTGATTAGATCTACACCAGCTTTTCATCTCTTATGTGCCTTTCTAAGCTATGGAAGAAAAGATATGGTTTTTATACTCTAGATGAAAAATTTATTCCCAACCGAACCGCTAATACTTTTATTGTAAAGAGTTTTCTGAAACATGCGATAAAAACTATGTAAAAAGCATTACGCAATCGCCCATGGCTAAATTTTCCTGGCATCTATTTCGAGTGCTTTTGCTATGCGAAACATTGACATTATTTTTCAACAAGAATTTGTTATGGTTTTCCAAGTGTCTTTTCTGAAACACTCGTGTTTTTAATCGCAGATTATAGCTTCAGTGCGTGTCTTGAGGTATCTACATTGCTAAGATGCAATATTTCATATTTTTCTTGCTATATGCTTTTTTCAAATTATGCTGTACTGATTATGCTGTACTGATAATTATTTAAATCTTAATTTCTGATTTTAAACAGCGCATCTCGGAGAAATATTTAAGTTTGACCTCGGTAGGGCCACATCCCTGACCCACTCCAGCCATTGATTGTTCGAATTGGGACAAACCCATAGACAATTCAAAAGAAACCAACAACGCCGAAAAAAGATTCTTCTTCTTGGAATAGCCTAAAACATGTTGAAGGAACGTCGGAGGGACAAATTAAGGGCGGAAAACACCAAGAACCTCAGAAAAAGACTAGACCAAGCAATAAAACAGTTAAGCAAGCCAAAAGAAGGGAAAGGAGTCATAAGTAGAAAGGCCTTATTGACTCCGACGGGGAGTCCATATTTGGGCATAGAGTCCCTAGGGAGAACACCTGTGCTGTCAGTCCCAATCCCAAACCAAATATGGGCATAGCCTCCCTAGGAAGAACAAGTTTCCGATAAATGTCTCCGGGCAAAGTTTATTAATGTCTCTGATGTATTTCCAAGGAGAATTGTCTCCGGGGCGAAGTTTATTAATGTCTTTGGAGTTCTTCCAGGAGAATTGTTTCCGGGCGAATGTTTTGATCTTAGAGATGAAGAGATTAACGCGGAAAAGGGTTTCCAAGTAATTTCAAATGTGACAGTGCAGGGATGCCAAAAACAAACGAACAAGCAGAAATTACGTTTAGGGGTTATTTGAGTGAAACCGTTTTAGATATTTTAGGGAATTATTTCGGCGAAACAGTTAGAGACATTTTAAAAGATGATTTTAGAAGATGTTTTAGAAGAGGATTTGAGGGTGAAACTCTGTGGTCGTTATAATACACAAGTTCCATTTGAACAGTGTCTTGAGGTCCCCTACCCCAACCCCAAAGGGCTCCGATCCCCCTACCCAACCCCGAAGGAAGCCCCCGGTCCCTAAAGGTCCCTGAGCCCCCATTTTTAAATATTTTTTAATTTGCGCATTTTGGGACACACAAGGGCCACACCCCCCTAACTTTTGACTCTCCCTCACAACTTTAGTGTTTTGTCATGGTTTACCATATCACAGTTTCATTCTCTTGATTTTTCAAAGTTAATTTTGGATTTCTTTCGTTGAAATGCAAGAGTTGTCATGGTTTACCTTGTCACAGTTACATTCTCTTGGTTTTCAAAGTTCATTTTGAATTTCTTTCATTGAAATGCAAGAGTTGGATTATTTCAGTAGTGTTTTGTCATGGTTTACCTTGTCACAGTTACAATCTCTTGATTTTCAACGTTCATTGCGGATTTCTTTCATTGAAATGCAAGAGTTGGAATATTTCCGTAGTGTTTTGTTGTAGTTTATCGTGTCGCAGTTACATTCTCTTGATTTTCAAAGTTTATTTTGAATTTCTTTCATTGAAATGCAAGAGTTGGATTATTTCAGTAGTGTTTTGTCATGGTTTACCTTGTCACAGTTACATTCTCTTGATTTTCAACGTTCATTGCGGATTTCTTTCATTGAAATGCAAGAGTTGGAATATTTCAGCAGTGTTTTGTTGTAGTTTATCGTGTCGCAGTTACATTTTCTTGATTTTTCAAAGTTCATTTTGATTTTTTTCATTGAAATGCAAGAGTTGGATTATTTCAGTAGTGTTTTATCGTGGTTTACCTTGTCACAGTTACATTCTCTTGATTTTTCAAAGTTCATTTTGGATTTCTTTCGTTGAAATGCAAGAGTTGGAATAATTCAGTAGTGTTTTGTCGTGGTTTACCCTGTCACACTTTCATTCTCGTGATTTTTCAAAGTTCATTTTGAATTTCTTTCGTTGAAATGGAAGAGTTGGAATATTTCAGTAGTGTTTTGTAGTGGTTTATCGTGTCACAGTTACATTCTCTTAATTTTCAAAGTTCATTTTGGACTTCTTTCGTTGAAATGCAAGAGTTGGAATATTTTAGTAGTGTTTTGTTGCGGTTTACCTTGTCACAGCTACATTCTCTTGATTTTTCAAAGTTCATTTTGGACTTCTTTCGTTGAAATGCAAGATTTGGAATATTTCATTAGTGTTTTGTTGTGGTTTACCTTGTCACAGTTACATTCTCTTGATTTTTCAAAGTTCATTTGAATTTCTTTCATTGAAATGCAAGAGTTGGATTATTTCAGTAGTGTTTTGTCGTTGTTTACCTTGTCACAGTTACATTCTCTTGATTTTTCAAAGTTCATTTTGAATTTCTTTCATTGAATTGCAAGAGTTGGATTATTTCAATAGTGTTTTGTCGTGGTTTACCATGTCACAGTTACATTCTCTTAATTTTTCAAAGTTCATTTTGAATTTCTTTCGTTGAAATGCATGAGTTGGAATATTTCAGTAGTGTTTTGTTGTGGTTTACCTTGTCACAGTTACATTTTCTTGATTTTCAAAGTTCATTTTGAATTTCTTTCGGTGAAATGCAAGAGTTGGAATATTTCAGTAGTGTTTTGTTGCGGTTTATCTTGTCACAGTTACATTCTCTTAATTTTTCAAAGTTCATTTTGAATTTCTTTCGTTGAAATGCAAGAGTTGGAATATTTCAGTAGTGTTTTGATGCGGTTTACCTTGTCACACTTACATTCTCTTAATTTTTCAAAGTTCATTTTGGATTTCTATCATTGAAATGCTAGAGTTGGAATATTTCAGTAGTGTTTTGTCATGGTTTACCTTGTCACAGTTACATTCTCTTGATTTTTCAAAGATCATTTTGGATTTCTTTCGTTGAAATGCAAGAGTTGGAATATTTCAGTAGTGTTTTGTTGTGGTTTACCTTGTCACACTTACTTTCTCTTAATTTTTCAAAGTTCATTTTGGATTTCTTACGTTGAAATGCAAGAGTTGGAATATTTCAGTAGTGTTTTGTTGCGGTTTACCTTGTCAAAGATACATTCTCTTAATTTTTCAAAGTTCATTTTGGATTTCTTTCATTGAAATGCAAGAGTT
>JAQQPU010013434.1:0-16712 GCA_029168905.1 Artemia sp. Kazakhstan ARC1039 | reverse complement strand
AGAGAGAGAGAGAGAGAGAGAGAGAGAGAGAGAGAGAGAGAGAGAGTTTGTATGTATTTGTTTGTGTGCGTTCGTATGTATTTTTTTCCTCTCTTTCTCTCACTCTCTGTGCGTGTGTGTCTGAGCGGATGTTTGCTTGTCTCTAAGCAGATCTTTGTATGATTTTGTGTCTGACTATGTGTGTTTGCAGGTGTTTTTGTTTCTCTCTCTGCACCTATGTGTTTGAGCGGATGTTTGGTAGTTTCTATGTCTGTCTTTGTATGATTTTGTTCATACTTCTGTTTGTTTGTAAATATTTTTGCCCCTCTCTCTCTGTGCCTGTGTGTCTGAGCGGATGTTTGTCTGTCTCTATGTATGTCTTTGTGCGGTTTTGTGTCTGACTGTTCGTTTGTAGGTATTTTTGCCTCTCTCTCTCTCTCTCTCTCTCTCTATCTATCTCTCTCTCTCTCTCTCTTTTTGCATGTGTATCTGAGTGGATGTTTGCTTATCTCTTTGTCTATCTTTGTGTGATTTTATTTCTGACTCTGTGTGCCTGTAGTTGTTTTTTTCCTCTGTCTCCCTATGCCTGTGGGACTGAGTGGATGTTTGCTTGTCTCTATTTCTGTCTTTGTATGATTTTGTGTCTGACTCTGTGCGTTTGTAGTTATTTTTGTTCCAATCTTTGTGCCTGTGTGTTTGAGCGTATTTTTGTTAATCTCTATGTCTGTCTTTGCATGATTTTGTGTCTGACTCTGTGTTGTAGGTTTTTTTTTCCTCTTTCTCTCTCTCTCTCTGTGCCTTTGTGTCTGAGCGGCTGTTTGCTTGTCTCTATGTTTGTCTTTGTGTGATTTTGTGTCTGACACTGTGCATTCGTATGTATATTTCCTCTCTCCCTCTCTTTCTCTCTGTGCCAGAGTGTGTGAGCAGATGTTTGCTTGTCTCTATGTCAATCTTTGTGTAATTTTGTGTCTGACTGAGTGTATTTCTGGGTATTTTTACCCTCTCCCTTCTAACTCTCTCTCCCTCTATCTCTTTCTCTCTCTCTTTTTTTTCTGTCTCTCTCTCTCTCTATGCCTGTGTGTCTGAGCGGATGTTTGATTTTCTGTTTGTCCGTCTTTGCGTGATTTTGTGTCTGACTCCTGTCTCTTGCCCCTCTTTTTTATGCCTGTGTGTCTAAGCAGATGTTTGCTTGTCTGTATGTCTGTCTTTCTGTGTTTGTAGGTATTTTGCCTATCTCTCTCTGTGCCTGTTTGTGTCCGAGCAGATGTGTGCTTCTCTCAGTGTCTTGTATTTTTGTGATTTTTGTCTGACTGCTTGTAGCTATGTCTGTCTTTGTTTGATTTTGTGTCTAATATTTTGTGCTTGTAGGTATTTCTGCCTCTCTCTCTCTCTCTCTCTGTGCCTGTTTGTGTCTGAGCGAATGTTTGTTTCTCTCTGTGTCTTGTCTGTTTGTGATTTTGTGTCTGACTGCCTATCGTTATGTATGTCTTTGTTTGATTTTGTGTCTGATATTTTGTGCTTGTAGGTATTTCTTCCTCTCTCTCTTTCTCTTTGCCTCTGTATCTGAGTGGACGTTGGCTTATCTTTATGTATGTCTTTGTGTGATTTTTTTTCTGACTCTGTCTGTTTGTAGGTATTCTTGCTTCTCTGTCTCTGTGCTTCCGTGAATGAGTGGATGTTTGCCTGTCTCTATCTCTGTCTTTGCGTGATTTTGTGCCTGACTTTGTGTGTTTGTAGGTAATTTTGCTTCTCTCTCTCTCTCTGTGCCTGTTTGTCTGAGCGGATGTTTGCTTGTCTCTATATCTGTCTTTGTGTGATTTTGTGTCTGACTCTCTGCGTTTGTAGATAGTTTTGTTTCTCTCTGCGCCTGTGTGTCTGAGCGGATTTTTGCTTATCTCTATGTCGGTCTTTGTGTGATTTTGTGTTTGACACTGTGTACTTGTAGGTATTATTGCCTATCTTTCTCTGTGCCTGCGTGTCTGAGCGGATGTTAGTTTCTCTCTTTGTCTGTCTTTGTGCTATTTTTTGTCTGACTCTGTGCGTTTATAGGTATTTTTGCCTCTCTCTCTCTGTGTCTGTGTCTCTGAGTGGATGTTTGTTAGTCTATATGTCTGTCTTTGTATAAATTTGTGTCTGCCTCTGTGTTGTAGGTTTTTTCCTCCTTCTCTCTCTCTGTGGCTTTGTGTCTGAGTGGATGTTTGTTTGTCTCTATGTCTGTCTTTGTATGATTTTCTGTCTGACACTGTGAGATTTTTTTACTTTGAGATTGATTTTTTTTCTCTTTCTTTCTCTCTCTCACTCCCTCTTTGTGCATGTGTATATGAGCGGATGTTTGCTTGTCTCTATGTCAATCTTTGTGTAATTTTATGTCTGACTCAGTGTGTTTTTAGGTACTTTAGCTCTCTCTCTCTCTGTGCCTATGTGTCTGAGCGGAAGTTTACTTGTCTCTTTGTCCGTCTTTGTGTGATTTTGTGTCTGACTCTGTGGGCTTGTAAGTATTTTGCCCCTCTTTCTTTATTCCTATGTGTCTGCGCGGATGTTTGCTTGTCTCTATGTCTGTCTTTGTGTGTTTGTAGTTATTTTTGCCTATCTCTCTCTGTGCCTGTGTGTGTCTGAGCGGATGTTGTCTTCTCTCTATGTCTTGTCTTTTTGTGATTTTGTGGCTGACACTGTGCGTTTGTAGGTATTTTCTTCTTTCTCTCTCTCTCTCTCTCTCGCTCTCTCTCTCTCCCTCTCTCTCTCACTCACTATCCGTGCCTGTGTGTCTGAGACGATGTTTGCTTGTCTCTATGTCTGTCTTTGTTTGATTATGTGTATGACATTGTGCAATTGTAGGTATTGCTGCCTCTCTGTCTCTCGCTCTGTGCCTGTATGTTTCAGCGGATGTTTGCGGTGTTTGTAGGCATTTTTGCCTCTCTCTCTCTGTGCCTGTGCATCTAAGTGGATGTTTTCTTGTCTCTATATCTGTCTTTGTATGATTTTGTGCCTGACTCTGTGTGTTTGTAGGGATTTTTGCCTCTTTCTCTCTCTCTTCCCCTCTCTCACTCTCTCTCTGTCCTGTTTGTCTGAGAAGATGTTTGCTTGTCTCTATATCTGTCTTTGTGTAATTTTGTGTCTGACTATGTGTCTTCGTAGATATTTATTTTGCGTCTCTCACTCTGTGCCTGTGGGTCTGAGCGGATGTTTGCTTGTCTTTGGGAGATTTCGGAGAAAAAATTCATCTCATCTGTCTCAGACTTTGGTAAAAGCTCTGGTAACCTATCTCAGTTGCTAATATATCCCTTATGAGCCTGCTAGTAGTACTCATGTCTCTGAAAATTCCTTTTCTAACATCTCCAACTTTTTAATAAACGTTCTAAACGTTAACTTGCTAGCGTAACGTAATAATAGTGAAGACGTAATAAAATAATGCATGAAATATTTTATTGAAATGAGGACATTTAGAATATTAATATAAAAATATGTTGCATACATTATTATACATTATTAATGTCATTGAGTAACTTTGGACACTTTGAATCTGTTCCATAAAATAGTTCATTATGTTCCCTCTTGATAGTGTAGCTATTCTCTTCTCTTAGTTCGTAACCAGTAGAAGATAATCATTAATCCATTTTGAGTCATTCACAATTTTTATTGTGGTTTGAGCTACACGTTCAATATTCATTTTTCGTTTCGTATTAGTGACTTCATTTACTATATCTGTTGGTATATGATCAATGATAGCAATAATGTTCGCTTCCGCTTTGTTTTCCATAGATTTATCTTTAAATCCTTGGTGATAGGCCTATTGTCTGCCAATGCCATTTTTATTTTGCTTTCGATTTCACCGTCTATGATCACATTATTTTTACACAGGTAACAGTTCTGGCACGTAGAAAAGATATGGTTTATGACGTTAATGCAGCAGCAGGCCTTTTTCCCCTTTGCTTTCATTTAAATACTAATACCAGAACGAGGGCAATAGGATGTATCAATAGGTAACGTGTTGTCAGAACCAAGAGCAAGAAGTTGACCTTCACCGTCAACTATTAGTTTTATGTTTGCATTCTCCTTGAGCACTATCATGTCTGGAAATCTCATTCTCACATATCTACCTTTAGATATGTTGAATGGTTTCGGTAGTCCAAAGAAATCTATACTCCCATTGTCATGAAAACGCACGCGTAAATTGACATTAGTGTTACCACTAGCGGTTGTTTCGTAGTTCATATGTTTGTCTTTGTCAGCATTCAACGCAACGATGATTTTATCATGTGCACACACTTTCTTTGAATATTTCATTTTCACTTTTTAAAAATATGATGCAAGGGTTTTTCCTTCCATGGTACGAAAATTACTGATTGAATACATACAAAAAACTAGGTAGTATCGATAACCAGGTAGTGTCGAGTACCACTGGGACAGCCGCGTAGTGTCGACGACAAACCATAGAGTACTATTGGTACAGCCGCATAAATTAAAAAAATTCAAAAAAGTTGAAAATTTTTGAAGTCGGAACACTAAGTCAAAAAAAGAAAGTGTTACTACAGACATTATTTTTCTAATAGTAAAAACCACGACAAACATACCTATATCATTCCCATTTTGTGTTTCAAAAATATTAAGTGTGAATTTTTTGTTTTAAATATGTTTTAGGTGATTGTAAGACATGCAAAAAAATTATATATTAAAAACAAATATCAAAAATAAAAAGTTAAAAAAAATAAACTTCAAAGTGTAGAAAAAATGGGGGTAGGGTTAGGGTTCAAAAAGTTGGGGGAGGGAGTATTGGAACCGTTGGAGGTTGGGCTCCGTGGTTTTAGGGGTGTTTGATGGTCTGGGTCTTGGGTTGTTCAAATCTATAACCACCTCACTACTTGATTTCTAAGGATTGTATTGTATTTCTAAGGATTGTTCTGGATTTCTATATTAAAATTCTGTTCTCGGTTCCTACAGCTTTAATAGTTTTAACTTTATGCATACTCCAATGCTAAACAATATTTTAGATTGGCTGCACTCCTCACTTGGTACTTGTGTATTATAGTGACCAGAGCCAAGAAATTAAGTTAGG
Source organism: Artemia sp. Kazakhstan ARC1039 (assembly GCA_029168905.1). NCBI lineage: Eukaryota > Metazoa > Arthropoda > Branchiopoda > Anostraca > Artemiidae > Artemia > Artemia sp. Kazakhstan ARC1039. Next base: position 11,680 of record JAQQPU010013434.1, on the reverse strand, counting down.
TCAATCGAATCAATCGACTTGTAAAGGATGAATATATGCTAATTCTATTCTGAAATTTATATAATGTGGCGAGGGAGTCACCATTCCCTCGTATTTAACTTTAGTTTATAAGCGATTAAAATTTCAACCCTTTACCGGTTTCATTCAACCCAAATAAAAATAAAATTATTCTTATTATTGTCATTTGGTTTTATCTGGATATTCGTATCCTGAGTTGAAACCCTTCAGACCATTTGAATATTATACTGAACGTACGTCGTAATTTGGATCATTGACCTACATAAATACAGGTAGCAAAAGGTATCTCATTTGCTTAATTCTTGCATGAACAATAGCAGGATTTACTCGTTCAGGGGTACCTCACTATAGTAAACCATTTTCGTCGGAATATATCCTATTCTGGTCAGTTTATACAATGTTCATCCCGGATATATTGTGGCCTTATTACTGCTGTCGAGGTTGAAGCAACTGTCCCTCAGACCCAAGTTTGCCCACTTACCCAGGTAAAATTAGTTTCTTCAAAAACCTTGTCAAAACTAATATAAACCTACATAAGTCAAGCATCTACAGAAACAGGACACTTTTCTTTAGTATATCTTTGCCTTTTCGGTGTTATAAGGCTTATTTTTCAGTTTTCACTGCCATTTTCACTTGATTTTGGAAAATTTGCTCCAACTTTGCCCTCCCCCCTCAAGATTTTGACAAAATTGCGCCACTTATCGAAAGCCGACGGCCTTAAAATCTATCATTCTGCTTTTGTACATACACCCACTCCTGTTATTCTTAAAGTACCAAGGACACCAAAATGAAAACATATTTAGCCCTCTTAATCTATTTTAGGTCTATTCATACCTGAAAATCCGGGTTTCCTACGAGTTTTTGTTTAGCTGCTATTAGCATTTTTAGTTTGAATAAATTCGCAAAACAGTGTTGTCAATAATAAAACAACGATAAACTTCGGAGCTGAATAATATCAGCGAAAACTATTTCCTACGAATCCGACACTGTTTTTCATTTGTGAAAATTCAAATTTACAAAATCTGTTGATTGTTACATATATATTAGTGAAAATACATTTTGTGAAAAAATATGACATCAAGTTCAGAAAGTGACTATTCTGATGTGTCAGAAAATATTTTGATGATGACCAAGCGCTAGATGGTATGCAAGATACCATTTCAGGATACTTGTTCCAGCTAGACCCCGACGCCGCGCCGGCGGATCGACCAAACGCCGCTGACGAGAGGCTTGGCGCCAACGAAGTGTCGTAATGCCAACAGCGGGCCGCCGCCGACAGAGGCGGCGGCGTTCGGTCGATTTCAAATTAATTTTGCGGCAATTCTTTATTGCGTCAACCGCAAATTCGGAGCTTTTCCTTCTTGTGTGGTTTAGTATTTCGATTTTCCTGATTAGAAATCAAGCAGGGCTTGTACTATCCCCGAATTTTCGGGTATTTCCCCGAAAATCTATGCGTCACCCCGAAAAAAAATTTGGTTCCCCGAATCCCCGAAAACCACGCAATCACGGTGCCACCCCTAGCGATTTATCACCAGTGACTTTCCCTTTCAAATATTACTTGGCATACCATAATTCTTCACTACTCTCTTGTTCATTAATTTTCGTCTCTTTTGTTACTTTGCATAAAAAAGAGACAGATGCAATTGCAAATATTGCAATATACACAGTTCTTCATATGTCGACAAAAAACAGGATCGTCTTTATGAAATGAGTTCAAATCATTTTGAATGCAGTTTCCCAATCGCTATTTCTTACATCGTTTGTAGTCAAGAATTTTATTTTCAAGTTGAATCCCAAAAAAAAACCTTCTATTGTGACAAATTTAGCTATAGACTAAGCTATGTACAAGGTTTGGGAATTAAAGATTGAACTGGAAGTTACCTAAGACATATGATTCAAAAGTAAATTGTAAATTATTGCCTATAGGAGGGGGGATAGGGGGCTATCATTTTTAAATGATAGTACCTCATTTTTTTTATTGAAAGCAGGGATGCCAAAAGGTTAATTATTTTTTTCATTTAAAATGGAGACAGGAGAAAATGATATCAAATTCCCTAGGAAACCATTGAAATATTTTGATAGACCCAAGGCCCCCCATTAGGACTTATTCATTGTCTTAAGTATTTTGCGATTTCTCATAGGCTACTGGCCTAATTTGACTTTTGTGTGTGCTCCCTTTTAATTGTGTTCTTTGGATCTTATTGAATGCCACGGCAAATCTATGACTCAGTTTTCCAATAATTTGAGGTATATCCGAGTAATTTTGACATTTTTGTTGTTGTCTTTGTACCCCCTTACTCATACCCTCAATTTATTTCAAGGAACACTAAGCTTTTTAACGTTATTTTGCGTGTTTGTTTGAACCATATAGTGACCTAGTTAATTATTAAGTAACTTATTTTCCTAATGAAAGCTGAGACAGAATCCTATCAATGTGGTATCCAGAGGGTGGGGGAGGGAAGTATTAAATTTAAATGATAATATCTCGAATTTTTTTTTATTGAAAGCAGGGAGCCCCCAATTTTTTTTCTAATTTAAAGCAGAGACGGTATTTTATCAAGGTGGTATCCAGAGAGGGGGGGGGAGTAGTGAGCTATAATATTTAAATCATAAAAACCCCGATTTTTTTTAAAGAAGGCGTGCCAATAGGTTAAATATTTTGTTATTTAAAGCACAGACGGTATCCTATCAAGATAGTATAGAAGAGGGGGGGGGCATAGGGAGCTATTATATTTAAGTGATAGTACCTTGATAGTACCTGTTTTTAATACAAGATATCTTTTTAAGAATCAAAAAGGGCAAAAAAAAAACAATCAATATCAAAGTCACCCATTTCAACTGTTTTAAATGTGATAGGCAAAGGGCATTATAAAAAAATAAAGCTTCTAAGTTCAAAGCTATATTCAAAGTTTTCTGATTAGCCTAATTTAATAATAAGATGGCCTGGCCTAAAAAATAAGACACAGGTATAGTCAGAACTCCATTGCAAATCCATATATAGCTAAATTTATAAAGACTCCCCCCCTCCATAATGGTGAAAAATATACCCTGAATTATAAATCAGCAACATATTCTTGGTATATAGCCTAGACTGCAGTTTTCAACAAAATTTAGCGTTTCAGCACAATTCAAAACAATGAGTATTTTTCATGCTCTTTTATAATTAAATAATCACTTTACAGGGACTATTAATTTTGAGCCATGAAAGGGCTAGAAGGCTCAGAACAGCCCATAGAAACCTAGTAACCCTATGTTCAAAAATTTGCTTCTTTAAATAGCTGGCTAAGGAGAAAAATAGGTCATATGTAGCTGACTAATGATTGAAGCTGACTTAGGCTATATATTTCCATATTAGGGGGGGGGGGAGTAAAGCATAGGCTCGTGGTATCAACTTCAAAGTCTAATAACCATAATAATTTATTTATTATGAAGTAACTAAGTAAGAGTCTTTTATTCAGGCTCATCACTAAACAAAATATAACCCAGTTGTGCTGATGATTTGTATCTGGTAATTATGTCAGTGATTCCAATCCTCAAAATCTAAATGGGGCAAAAATAACCAGTTAGCCATGATAAAATAAAAAGTAGCAAAATAGAAATAAGAAGGTATTTTTCAAAGTCTAACTGAGGGTACTGCTCCCCCTCACATAATTGGCACCCCAAAATTATGTGGCCTAATGCTGAATTAGAATAAACAGTGTATAATGGCAAGTACAAACAATAAAATAATATATTGTATATGATTCATAATACAATAATATATATTACATAATAACAATGACAGATAATGATCTAATAGTATTGATTTATTTGATCAACATTTGTCATTCAGAGAAGCCATGACTCTCTAATTTTGTTCTTAATATAATTCCTGTTTTGTTCCACTAATTTTTTTTTTGGTACTGTTCTAATATATGGGCAACATGCAAGAATGCAACTTGAGAAAAGCCAAGAACAGAGGATTCATATGTGGTAGGATTCATATGTGACCACCAAGTTGCCTGAACTGCAATTGGAACTATGAAAAGCCATCTGTATGACTTTGTTGTTTTCTCTATGCATCAGTGGGGTAATGTAATTTCTTTTGTATGACATTTTAGTGGATCATATATTAAATAAGAAAACCAAAAAGCATTCTGTATAACTTTATTCATGTTTCTCTATAATAATTTGATGTTTAAAAAGTCATACAGAAGACTTTATATCATTCTCCATGTTTAAAGGAAACACAATATTGCCTATTGTTTTGATTTTATAGTGTTTTGTATATAAGAGTCAATGACAATATTTTTGCTTAGAGTATAAAGAACCAATGACTTTAATAGGCCTAGTCAAACAGTGCTCACCCAAGTAATTTGTATTTCTAATGTAAAAAAAGCATAAAAGGTATATGCTACTATTATATAGTAACTATGAGGTAGATTTATATCAAAATATTCAAGCAAATCACACAGCCTACTAGGTGTCTTACCTTAGCCTACATAAGGTAGGCTATCAGTGGAAGTCATTAGGTCTGCAAAACTACCAATAGGGTAGCCTATATATTGATACTTTCTTTTAGAATCATTAATGTTATCCTTTACACTGCTTCATGGTTAAAAGATCCTGGAATGCCAAAAATCCTAGCAACATCAAGACTAGGCCTAGTCTAGCCAAGCTCTTTTCAAGAAGCATTCCTTAAAAGTATTTTTCAAAGAAAAGAGCTTTGCTGAACTAGGTTCCGATTTCTTTTTTACCAGAACATACAAGAAAACAACACTTTCTAAGGCTATATGCTGATTTATTTTTTTTTTGGTCATTTTCTGCTATTTAACAGCACACGTTCTTTATTTTTGAAATTGGCCACGAACTTGCGTATTGGAATAACATTATGTAAACAGGCGATCTTTCTCCTTAAAAAATGAATTATCGGTTTTTCACACTAATTTAAGACGTATTCTGTCGGTTAGAGTAGGATCAAAACCCAACTGACCACTGAACTAGGCAAAATGCAAAGTGTACAGGCTACAATAATGGACCGGATATATTCTCCAGATTAAGCAAACTCAATTAAAATATGTTTACATCCAAAACGCTTTCATTAATTAAAGGGTTAGAGCAGAGTAGGAAGTTGAATCAATTAGATGAGGTTTGAGTATTCTTTATATTACTTTCCTCTTGTTAGAAGGCTGTCATATGAATCTGGTTTCACCCTTATTCAAATTTGAAAACTTTTTGCCAGAACTTAAAACAAACATACATTACTGCGTATCAATAAAAAAGGGTATGTCAGCATTGTTTCTAAATTAAATTTTTATCAAAAACAAACAAAGATTAATTTAAAAAACAAAGTTTTCGAGGGAAGTAAAGAGCGAAGTTGAAACTTAAAACGGACAAAACTTAACACTTCACAGCCTATCTAATAAATATCAATAAAAGTAATACAGATAAACAAACTAATTATGTTTCCCTATGTTTCTAGAATTATAAAAACTAGCGCTTTACTGAAAACACAAAATATTATAGGAGTTTTTGTACAATAAAAGCCTGTTTTAGCCTATGGAGGATGGTTAAATTTGAAGAGAGGTGTTTATTGCTTTTTGTAGATTTTCTGTAAACTGTAAACTAAAGCTTATCGATACTACTAATAATCAAAATATCTAGGATTATTTGTTGGTAATAAGAATATTGAAACTGAAAACGCACTGAGTATTTCTTTCACAGTTTAACAAATTCATAACAGTGTTGATGTCTAGCCCAATCACTAATTCTTCGACTATGTCATTTTTTTAAAATTTATTTGTGATAGGTGATCCGATTTTTTAACATCGATCCTTGTATTTAAGGTGCCCCAAAAAGAATGCCTGATTTGAATCTGCTTTAAATCAAAGTTATTTATTTTTAGAAAGCAAAGAAACACACCATTCTTTTCTGAAGATGTTGAAATTATACGTGTAATACAATATCGTACATATGCACTCCCTCCTTTGTTAGCCCTACAGGCACTTATTCCGTCCATGAAATATATACCTGAGAAAGTTCGCCTGCTTTTCGATAAAGGGAGAAATATCCCCAAAAAGTCACGGAATCTTAAGAAAAATCACGTCATCATATTTGGGGTATCAGAGAAACCTACTACAGAAGTTTCAATCTCCCATCTGAAAAAATTTGGAATCTGAATCTTTTGCCAGAAAAAGGATCACGGGCTCTTTCTTCTGGCCAAAAATACAAAATTCTCCATTTTTGTAGTTTTGCTATATGATAGAGCTTTCGACAACAAACACCCAAATTTCCTAGTTATCTTTTCTTATTTTGTACAGTGGGAATGCAGTGTGGTCTTTGTAATTATTTGCAAACATTTACAGCAAATCAAATAGCCAACTAAGGTGAGTAGCACCAACTTATAAAAAATAATGAAGGAGGTATACCCCCATCCTTTTCACTAATTTCCATTGATTTGATTTCCATTAAATGGGGGAGGGAGCAGATAGCTATCTTTGTATGGGAAATAATCTTTGTTTTAAGTTCTAATATAGTCCTTAACTTCCATTTGGAAAACAAGTTTTAGTACCTTAGCCTATATAAAGAACATACATTTTTAGTAAAAAAAAAATCTCAATCAAATTTAATTTCCATTTTGTAATACTTTGTGAAATTTAGATTTAGTTTAACGTAAGTATTAAAATTTCAAGCTTAAGAAGATATGCCTGACTATCCGAAAAAGGGGTTAAAAAGTCTCAAAAACAGAAATAAGGTTGATAAGAAGTGGTTAGTGTCCCCGAAGCTTAGCATAATATTGTTTAGGCTCAAAATTTCCAACTCACGTTGAGCCTTCATATAAATATAAAAGTGGTTTTGAGGATGAGGGGGCGTGTGTGGAAAATTATATATTATTTTAATGGCTACCGATATAAAACGGGGGACGTGGGAGTAGTATAGGGGTTCTGGAGCCGGGAGGAACATAATTTACATACGCCGATCAGGCCCTAATTTACACTTACCCATGAGGCCCTAGCAACCAGATCCAGTCATGAACCTTCCCTAGAAACCAGATTGGCTATATTCACATGAGGACATAATTTTCATGCTTCCACGAGGACATCATTTGCATAACTGGTTTACTTTATTATAAATTTAACCTTAATGTAACATAATTTAACCTCCTATACAGTAATGTATGTACTTAATATCCTGTAATCCCATAACAATTCTATGAATAAATTTTATTCGGGTTGAATGAAACCGGTTTACATTAACATAAGCTTCCTTCATTGAGTAAATATAAGGTGGGATTTTATATATATTTTATTAAAAGGTGCCGATTATCAACGTAGGCATGGTGATGATAGAAAAAAAATTACGAAAAATTAAAAAGTTGAAAAATAAAAATAACGGAAAATAAAAACAAATTAAAAAAATCAAAAAACACTAGGTCCAAATGTATTAAAATAATTTTTTAATATTAAAATAAATATTATAAAAATATTAAAATAAATTCTACAAATATTGTTTTTCTAAGATAAAAGGAAAAAATCATGAGTAGCAGATGGATACCAATTTCGTTTTGTATTTTAGAAATATCAAAAGTGAATTTCCTTTGCTATTGGCTTGAAAAAATCATCTTGTGATATTATATTTGAATGTGCACTTTTATTATTGACTGCAGAACTTGCTGAAATTGACTTTAATCACCAGAAAGTAAACTACAATATGTTTGAGTATGATATTAGCTTGTGGAATACTACATTACGCCATATGACTTTTGTATCTAAATATGTAGTATTGTACGTGCCATTATTTCAATAATAATATTTCATTGAATTACTTTGTTATGTTTTCAATATTTTATGCGGCCGTCCCCGTGGTACTCTATGGTTGGTAATAGACTGTAGTTGGCTTATTGTATGTTTTTGATCAATATTAATTGTGCACTGGAAGGATAAACACTTGCATCATATATTTTTTTAAAGTGAAGATGACATATTCCAAGAAAGTTTTTTCACATGATAAAGTTGTCGTTGCGTTAAATGCTGACAAAGACAAATATTTGAACTATGAAACAAGCAAAATCGGGATATTATTGGAAATTTACGCGTTCATTATCATGACAGTGAGAGATTAAATTTCTTTGGAGTACCAAAAACATTTAACTTTTATAAGTAGATATGCGAGAGTAACATTTCCAGTGATGATAGTGCTCAAAGAGAATGTAAACATAAAACTGTAGTTGATGACGAATTCCAACTTCTTGCTACTGCTGATGGTAACACGTTACACATTGATATATCCTATCACCATCTTTCTGGTATTAGCATTGAAATGAAAGCAAAGGCAAAAAGAAAGGGATACTGCTGCACCAACATCATAAACCACATCTTACCTATGTGCCGAAAATACAATCTATGTAAAAATGATATGGTAATAGACAATGGAATCACAAGTAAAATAAAACGGGCATTGACACACAATATAATAAAGGAATATAAAGATGTATTGATAAAAAAACGCATACATACTTTACTACTATGATATTCTACATGCCATTATTTCAAAAAAAATATTTGGTTGTATTACGTTGTTATGTTTCCATTATTTTTAGGGCACGCTAGCAGCTCCAATGTTTAGAATGTTAATTAAAAAGTCGAAGATGCAAGAAAAAGAATTTTCAGAGACATGGGTACTACTAACGGGATTCAAAAGGGGTCTACTAGAATCTGAGGAAGGTTAACAGGGCTTTTACCAAAGTCTGGGAGAGAAGAACTGAAGTTTCTACAAAATCAGTAGACAGGCGAACAGACGGTCAGACACACAGGCACAGAGAGAGAGAGAAAAACAGAAACATACACACAGAGCATATACACAGAGACAGGCAAACAGACGGTCATAAAAACAGGCTGATAGAGAAAGAGATAGAAACACAGACACACACAGACAGACATAGAGATATGCATACAGACGATCAAACACAAGCACACAGGCAGGGAGAGACAGAAACACACATAAAAACATACAAAGACTGATACAGAGACAGGTAAACAGACGGTCAGACACACGTGCACAGAGATACAGACAGAGAGAGGACACACACAAACACACAAAGACAGGCAAATAGACGGTCAGACACACAGACAAAGAGAGAAAGAGAGAGTGAGAGAGAGAGAGAGAGAGAGAGAGAGAGAGAGACCATAAATATTTTTGCAGTTTACATAATAACTTTAGAGATTCTGAACTGAAAAAACTAAAATAGAAAATAAAAATTTTTTTCTACAGAAATATAGCACAACGTTACAGAGATACGCACTTTAGGTGTTAAGCCAAAAAAGTTTGGTTCCAGGAGGCAAAAAGATGTATATAAGACTTGCGACTACAGAGCTATAGAATAATGAAGTTTTTCGTAAAAAAAATTATTTTGTTTTTAAATTATTTTTGTTAATTATGAAAGTTTTATAAATACATCAGTTGCCTTTCAAATGAGCCATTGAACAGCTACTATATAATTTTCCAGTGCCGGGCTAGCTGCAGAGAAGAAAAACAGAAAACAAAAGATGCTGTCGATGCAGAATATCGTGCTTGGAGCAACTTTTCTTCTTTTTCAAGCTAAAATATTTACATCGTTATTCAAGCCAAGAGACAGTTAGTTTCCTATATAGGTGTACTGGACAAGTCGGTTCTAACAATGTACTTCTTTTTTTTTATCTGACTCTAATTTTAGGAGCTATGGGCTATTGTTTTCTCTATGGGACGTAATCGTCTCTTACTAGGTTACTAGCTACTGCTGTAAGGGTGGGAGGACCAGGTAGGCTTTTTTCGAATATCCAATGAAAAGGCGCGGACAGGACGATTAAACAAAAAAAGAAAAAAAGTAAGTGTGATTAGCAATTGCAAAACACAAAAAGCCTATGACTTTTCCTTAGCTGGATTAGTAAAATACGAACACCACCGGGAACCAGGCATCAAAGTCAGTCCAATATGGCACAATATATCAGAGAAAGTCGGTCAATATAAAAAAGTATCTTCCGAAAGCAACTTTCAAAAGGTACTTGTATTATGTTATCTTGTCAATAGACAAGTGTGATGCATCATCATGCAGATATTCTTTAGTATCCGGATTGCAGTTGAGGTTAGCAGCCTAGTAAGAGACGATCACGCCTCACTGTAAAAAATGAAATAGATCATAACTCCCAAAACTAGAATCATATCAAAAAACAAAATACACTATTAGAGCCGCCTTGTCCGAAACCCTTATATAGAAAACTTATAGTCCCTTGGCTTGAACAACTAGGGAACCATACTGGCTTGAAAATCAAGAAAAGTGGCCGAAACCACGATATTCTGCCATACGTCATCTTTTTTTCTTCTTCTTCTTCTGTTCCTCAGATAGCCGGGCACTGGAACATCGCAGAGAGCTGTTTAATAGTTATTTTTAATGGAAGTTGATGGGGTTGAAAACATTCTGTAATTAAAAAAGTCATTTCAAATATAAAATCATTTCTTTACGAAAAAACTGCATTTTCATGTTCAATANATATAAAATCATTTCTTTACGAAAAAACTGCATTTTCATGTTCAATATTGACGAATGACGTAATAATCGTAGGTATTTAATCATCATTATAGAGTGCTGTTTAATGGCTCATTTTAAAGGAATTAGCTGTATATAGAAACCTTTTGTAATTACCAAGGTAATTTTTAACATAAATCAAACAGGTCATGGTAACGAACTGTACAGTAAGTGCGACTCTTCTCAATAGTAACCGAAACTCTAAAAAGTGGTATTTTGATACCAAAAGGTACATTACAAAAATTGGATTTTTATGCTGATTTTCAATATTTAAATCTTATGAAGCTTAAATTTATTTGTGAAAACTAAAATAGAAATAAAAATTTGTACAGAAATATAGCACAACGTTATAGAGATACAAACTTTAGGAGTTGAGCCAAAAAAGTTTGGTTCCAGCAGGCAAGAAGATGTAAATAACATTTGCTACTACAGAGCTATAGAAAAATGCAGTTTTTAGTACAAAATTGATTTTGCTTTTAGATTATTTTTGTTAATTATGAAAGGTTTATAAATACATTAATTCCCTTTCAAATCAGCCATGGATCAGCTACTCTATGATTTTCCAGTGCCAAGCTAGCTGCAAAGAAGAAAAAACGAAAATAAAATATGCCGCAGTTGCAGAATATCGTGCTTGGAGAAAATTTTCATGTTTTTCAAGCTAATATATTTTTTTGTTCGTTATTCAAGCCCAGAGACAGTTAGTTTCCTATATAGGTGTATTAGACAAGGCGGTTTTAACAGTGTGCTTTTATTTTATCTGAATCTAATCTTAAACACTATGGGCAGTTTTATTTTTCACTATGGGACGTGATCGTTTCTTACTAGGTTGCTAGCTACCGCTAGCAACCTACCACTACCGCCAGGACCCAGGGGGATTCCTTCGAATATCGAATAAGAAGGCGCGGGCGAGGACGACAAGAAAATAAAAAAAGTAAGTTTGATTAGTAATTGCAAAACTCGAAAAGCCTATGGCTTTTTCTGAGTTGGAATAGTAAAACACGAACACTACTGGGAATCAGGCAGCAAAGTCATTCAAATATGGCACAATATCTCAGAGAAAGTCAGTCAATATCAAAAGTATCTTTTTAAAGCAGCTTTCAAAAGATACTTGTATTATGTTCT
>JAQQPU010013431.1:7467-24315 GCA_029168905.1 Artemia sp. Kazakhstan ARC1039 | reverse complement strand
ACAGGCTACATGAGCAGCCAAGACCAGCTCCGCTTTCCGCGAAGCCAAGTTTGTCGACGTGACTCCTAGAAAATTAGCATTAATTATTCGTTATTATTTCGGCTATGTTTCATAACCGATTATTTCGGCTATGCTTCATAACTTTACTCTGAAAGGGGATGTGGTTGGGGGGGGGGCGGAAACTTCCGTCCGGATTTTCCACATGAAGGAAAAGTCAGAGGGGGATGAAATGTTGCATGTTTCTTGGTTAGGACATGGCCTACAAAACGCAGCCCTCCCCACCTCTCTGGGACTGAAGATCGCTTAACACTGTTGTGGTATGGCTCTTTACAGAAGCCCAAGTGTGCTTCCTTGGTTGATTTCAATGACTGGTCCCCGAACTCCGATTGGGTCCCCCATACGCAAAATAACGGGCCACTGGCTATTAATCGTTATCAAATTCTGTTGAGATCTAAATGGTAGATATTCTTGGTTGAATGACGTATTTGAGGGTCTCTCTAAAATACACACAGAACTCAAGATGGGGTTAAGACTTCCCAACAAAGCACACACTGGACATTGGGTCTTATTGCTACGAAGTTTCGGAGGAGTGCTACAAAGACCACTCTTTCTGGCAGGTTTCTTGATGACAAGAACGTAGGGACCCCCCTATTGTTAAGCCATGCTCAAAAGAAAAGTACTCACCACATTCAGTGACTGGTCTCTGTATTTTCAGACTTGCTGCCTTCTTCTCATGCTTTTTCGATTTCATGTGCTGCTCCAGATCATGTTTGTGAGCCCTAAGCTCTGTACCATTGCAGATTTTACACGATGCTTTTGTGTCACCACCTTGAACAGGCTGAAGCCAGCCTTGGAATTTTGCATCTTTCTCCCACACAGACTGATATAGTATTTCATAACTCTTTTTCACAACTTTTGTCATACTGGCTCTTGGTGTAACATTTCTTCCTTCTTCAGGTTCCTTGCTGCTTCCTTCATTTTGGCTTCTGGACACCATTTCTCCTGTTTCACTTTCGACACAATTCTGATTGTTTGTTTCAGTCTTTTTGTTAGGGTTCTGCATATTACTAGTAATTTTGGACGGGGCTGGCTTAACTACGTTAGTAGACCCTGAGGTAGCAATCTGGCTGGCTGAGGTAACAATCTGCTTGGCAGTAGATGCTTGAGGTATACGAAGTTTAGAAAGAGAGGTTTGAACCACCCTTTCTTGGACTAGGACAGGCTTAAGTACTTTAGTAGAGACTGAGGTAACAATCTGCTTGGCAGTAGATGCTTGAGGTACACCAAGTTTAAAAAGAGAGGTTTTAACCACCCTTTCTGGGACTAGTTTTGGTGTCGGACTGCGAGTATCTGAGTGACTGTTCACCACTTCGGAGGTAGAGCCCGCTACGACTGGTTCCACCAGTTCTTGGACTAATTTTGATTCTTTTAACAGCTCTGCCACTGTCTTAGACTTTGGTAGAACAGCTCGTTTTCGCCTGTAGTGGCTGGTGGCACTGCTATTACTGTCCATGCTGTCAGTCTCAGAGTCACTGTCATCTGACTCATCAGGTTCCACCCAATCTTGGACTGATGAATCATTACACAAATTTGCCACTATTTTAACTTTTGATGGAATAACTCGTCTGTATTTGGTGATGCCACTGCTATCTCTCGTCCCTATACTAATTTCAGGTGCTGATTTGTCTATTAAAGCTCGTTTTGGCTCGGATCCACCACCATCAACACCATCTGTTCCAGCACTGTCCGGTTCAGTTGAGTTGGAAGGCCTAGTAACAGTGAATAAATTTGAAATTTTTTTCTGCCCGTTTCCATCATATCCAGTTGAACGTTTCATTTTTATTTTCACTCGGGGTGAATGACATTCAATCTGAAAAGAGTATGGAAAAATAAACTGAATCTGTAAGTTCATCTTGGAGTAAAAATTGACAATAAGGTCCAAGCCAAGCTTGTACTTGTAACAATATTTGAATAATATATCCTGCCTAATCTGACGACTTCTGATTACTAAAAGATGATTTTTTAAACATCTTGCAACATAGCTGGGTTATAGATTTACATTGCAATACTGACTTAAAGAAGTTTAATTTTTTATTTCAGAAGTTTAATTTCAGAAAAAACTCAGCCTGGGGTCAAATTTGTGCGAGCAAAATCTCAGCCAACAGCTCTCACAAAACCAATAGAAGAGAAATTTCTGAGCTGAGCTCGGCCAAAAGGTTGCAAAAACACAAATGGAATAAAAATTGTGAGAAAGGCTGAACTGAGCTCAAAAAAATCGAGCAATGGAAAACGACCTCAATGTTGAGTTTTCTCATATACTTCCACAAAATAAAGGTTGTAAAATTGCTATATTGACAGTTATAGAAAAATCTTTCAGTACTGAAATATCAAGAACTATTAAACACGGGCCTCTCAACAGAGAAAGGGATGCAAACAAATAGCATTTGGCAGAGCAGAAACTCAACTTTCTTTTCATTCCCAACAACTATGTTTATACAAGGTTTAAGTACTGATATCAGTCAGAGAAATTAAAGCGAAAATTAAATATGGGCAGTGGCAATTACAAAGGCTCAGGCTCCTGTATTCATATATCTCTTTCTGATATTTTCATTAGTATTATTTGGTACTTTATTACATATTAGCTATTAGCCTATATTATATATAACTAATTTCTCTAGTATTTAACTATAGGCTAATACATTGGAAAAAAGGAATAAAAGTGAGTCTGAAACAAGATTGATTGCTTCAGGTTTGCTTATGTCACAAGCTGATGCTCATCACCGCTAAAAATGGGGGTGCAAACCAGTCATGTATACCAGTTATTTTTCTGTGGCATGTACCCAATTTCCTGGTAGCCAATGCATTGAGGTACACACCTCAATGCATTGGGTACCCCCCCCCCCATACCAGTTAGGGATTAATTTTTTTATGCACAACCATCAACATATAATGTACTCCTTCACCACTGTAGTAGTATACCACAGGATATGTACCTCAGAATTTGATACCTACATCTAACCAAGTGTACTACTCCATATATAGCATAGCAGGACCTACTCCATATATAGCGTAGTAGGACCTATGCCACGTTTAATGTAGTACTGATTGTGGGGTGTAGTACTCAAATTCTTAGGTACAGATCCTGTGGTGTACTACTGCAGGAGTGAAGTAGTACATTATGTTGATGGTAGTACATAAAACAATTAATATCCCTAACTGCCCCATACCGATTTTCACTTTTGCATGTATTCTGAGAAAACCCGTGACCAGTTTGCTTCTTCCTTTGAGCATATATAAACTGAAGTGATGCAAAGAAAACCTCAAACATAAATAAATGTATTTTCTCAGAATAGGCCTAGACGAAAAGTGAAAACAGGTATGGGGGTAACCAATATATTGGGGGCAGTACCCAATGCATTGGGGTGTGTACCCAGTGGGCTAGGCTGTGTACCCAATCTGTTTGTACAGAGATTCAAACCACAGAAAATAGCTAGAGTGTGCATGACGACTCCTGGACAACTCACATGAGCAAAACAGCTAAAAAGGATCTGTAGATGTTACAGACATGTCTGTTATGAGGTTGATTCCTGGCGTTATTAATATATATATATATATCTGGGCACTCTAACCCAGAGAACTAAGAAGACATTACTAATGTTCTGTATTAGAGAAATACTTTCAGTAAATAGCACAAGCCCTGTGACGTCACGGAAGCCATAGGAAAAATAGCATTGGATTTCAAGCGCACAGGTAGGGGAATTAACACAGGGAAATTAACATAGGGAATTATCATTAAGTTTCTACAACAGCCCTCTGACGTCAAGGAAGCCATAGGAAAAATAGTATTGGATTTCAAGCGCACAGGTAGAGGAATTACAAAGGGAAATTAACATAGGGAATTAGCATTAAGTTTCTACAACAGCCCTCTGACGTCACGGAAGCCATGGGAAAAATAGCATTAGATTTCAAGCGCACAGGTAGGGGAATTAACATAGGGAAATTAACATAGGGGAACTAATAGGGAATCTCTGGAAGTCAGATAAGTTGAGCTACCAACCCCTCAAGCCCTCGCACATGTGCAATGCAGTTACCGGTTCTGTTAAAGGGGAAGCAGTTGCCAAGACTCCATGACACACCCTATGGACTCCAATGACGTCATGACACACCCCGTTTCAAACGGAGAGGACTAATATACTTGACTCAATTTTATGTAACCATGCATCAGGAAACCATGGGGGATTCCCCGCTTGTAACTTAACGACAGCATACACGTTACTTAATTATTATGCATCACTGTCACGTAATACTTTTTTTCGCCCGAAACCCCAAAAGCGTTTTTCCTTCTTAATTAACTTAAAGGCGGTACACACTTTATGTAAGGTCAGCGCATCTTACGCATGAACGGCGCATCCATCACTGCCTGATAATACCATTTTGACATATTTGCCCAAAAGCCGCAAGACATGTTCTTTTTTCGGTGTTTCATTTTTCTTTCGAAATACCTTTAATATTTTTCTTTTTCTATAGTTCTTTAAGTTTAGATTTTCAGTTTAGTTTTAGTTTATTTTAGTTTAGAGTTTTGGTTTAGTTTTAGTTAAGAGTTTCAGTTTAGAGTTTAGACTTCTAGTTTAGAGTCTTAGCTTAGAGTTTTAGTTAGAGTTATAGTTTAGTTTTGTTTTAGTTAAGTTTTAGTTTATTTTAGTTTAGTTTTAGTTAAGAGTTTTAGTTTAGTTTAGTTTTAGTTAAGAGTTTTGGTTTAGAGTTGTAGTTTAGTTGTAGTTTAGAGTTTTAGTTTAGAGTCTTAGCTTAGAGTTTTAGTTTTGAGTCGTAGTTTAGTTTTTAGTTAATAGTTATAGTTTATAGTTGTAGTTTAGTTTTAGTTAAGAGTTTTAGTTTAGAGTTTAGAATTTTAGTTTAGAGTCTTAGCTTAGAGTTTTATTTAGAGTTGTGGTTTAGTTTAGTTTTGGTAAAGAGTTTTAGTTCAGATTTGTAGTCTAGTTTTAGTTTAGAGTTAAGAGTTTTAGTTTAGTTTAGTTTTAGTTAAGAGTTTTAGTTTATAATTGTAGTTTAGTTTTAGTTAAGAGTTATAGTTTAGAGTTTAGAGTTTTAGTTTAGAGTCTTGGCTTAGAGTTTTAGTTAGACTTATAGTTTAGTCTAGTTTTAGTTAAGAGTTTTAGTTTAGAGTTGTAGTTTAGTTTTAGTTAAGAGTTTCGTTTAGAGTTTTAGTTTAGAGTCTTAGCTTAGAGTTTTAGTTAGAGTTATAGTTTAGTTCAATTTTAGTTAAGAGTTTTAGTTTAGAGTTGTAGTTTTAGTTTAGAGAATTAGTTTAGAGTCTTATCTTAGAGTTTTAGTTAAAGTTATAGTTCAGTTTAGTTATAGTTAAGAGTTTTAGTTTAGAGTTGTAGTTTAGTTTTAGTTTAGAGTTTAGTTTTAATTAAGAGTTATACTTTAGAGTTGTAGTTTAGTTAGTTTTAGTTTAATGTTTTAGTTTAGAGTTTTTAATTTAGAGTTTAGTTTAGTTTTAGTTAAGAGTTTTAGTTTAGAGTCTAGAGTTTTGAACCTTAGCTTAGAGTTTTAGTTAGAGTTATAGTTTAGTTTGGTTTTAGTTAAGAGTTTTAGTTTAGAGTTTAGAGTTTTAGTTTCGTTTAGTTTTAGTTTAGAGTTTTAATTTAGAATTTTTAATTTAGAGTTTGGTTCAGTTTTAGTTAAGAGTTTTAGTTTAGAGTCTTAGCTTAGAGTTTTAGGTAAAATTATGGTTTAGTTTAGTTTTAGTTAAGAGTTTTAGTTTATAGTTGTAGTTTAGTTTTAGTTAAGAGTTTTAGTTTACAGTTTAGAGTTTTAGTCTAGAGTCTTAGCTTAGAGTTTTTAATTAGAGTTTTGGTATAGTTCAGTTTTAGTCAAGAGTTTTAGTTTAGAGTTGTAGTTTATATTTAGTTAAGAGTCTTAGTTTAGAGCTTAGAGTTTTAGTTAGAGTTATAATTTTAGTTTAGTTTTATTGAGTTATACTTTAGAGTTTAGTAGTAGTTTAGTAGTTTAGTTTTAGTTTAGAGTTTTTAATCTAGAGTTTAGTTTAGTTTAGTTAAGAGTTTTAGTTTAGAGTTATAGCTTAGAGTTATAGTTAAAGTTATAGTTTAGTTTAGTTTTAGTTAAGAGTTTTAGTTTGGAGTTGTGGTTTAGTTTTAGTTAAGAGTTTTAATTTACAGTTTAGAGTTTTAGTCTAGAGTCCTATCTTAGAGTTTTCAGTTAGAGTTTTAGTATAGTTTAGTTTTAGTTTAGAGTTGTAGTTTAGTTTTAATTAAGAGTTTTAGTTTAGAGCTTAAAGTTTTAGTTTAGTTTTAGTTAAGAGTTATACTTTAGAATTGTAGTTTAGTTTTAATTTAGAGTTTTTGTTTAGAGTTTTAGTTTAGTTTAGAGTTATAGTTTAGAGTTGTAGTTTAGTTTTAGTTTAGAGTTTAGAATTTTAGTTTAGAGTCTTAGCTTCGAGTATTATTTAGAGTTATGGCTTAGTTTAGTTTTGGTAAAGAGTTTTAGTTTAGAGTTGTAGTCTAGTTTTAGTTTAGAGTTAAGAGTTTTAGTTTAGTTTAGTTTTAGTTAAGAGTTTTAGTTTAGAGTTGTAGTTTAGTTTTAGTTAAGAGTTTTAGTTTAGAGTTTAGAGTTTTAGTTTAGAGTCTTGGCTTAGAGTTTTAGTTAGACTTATAGTTTAGTCTAGTTTTAGTTAAGAGTTTTAGTTTAGAGTTGTAGTTTTAGTTTAGAGAATTATTTTAGAGTCTTATCTTAGAGTTTTAGTTAGAGTTATAGTTCAGTTTAGTTTTAATTAAGAGTTTTAGTTTAGAGTTGTAGTTTAGTTTTAGTTAAGAGCTTTAGTTTAGAGTTTAGAGTTTTAGTTTAGAGTTTAGTTTTAATTAAGAGTTATGCTTTAGAGTTGTAGTTTAGTTAGTTTTTGTTTAAAGTTTTAGTTTAGAGTTTTTAATTTAGAGTTTAGTTTAGTTTTAGTTAAGAGTTTTAGTTTAGAGTTTTGAGCCTTAGCTTAGAGTTTTAGTTAGAGGTATAGCTTAGTTCGGTTTTAGTTAAGAGTTTTAGTTTAGAGTTTAGAGTTTTAGTTTAGTTTAGTTTTAGTTTAGAGTTTTAGTTTAGAGTTTTTAATTTAGAGTTTGGTTCAGTTTTAGTTAAGAGTTTTAGTTTAGAGTCTTAGCTTAGAGTCTTAGGTAAAGTTATTGTTTAGTATAGTTTTAGTTAAGAGTTTTAGTTTATAGTTGTAGTTTAGTTTTAGTTAAGAGTTTTAGTTTACAGTTTAGAGTTTTAGTCTAGAGTCTTAGCTTAGAGTTTTTAGTTAGAGTTTTGGTATAGTTCAGTTTTAGTCAAGAGTTTTAGTTTAGAGTTGTAGTTTAGTTTTAGTTAAGAGTCTTACTTTAGAGCTTAGAGTTTTAGTTAGAGTTTTAGTTAGAGTTATAATTTTAGTTTAGTTTTATTGAGTTATACTTTAGAGTTGTAGTTTAGTTTTAGTTTAGAGTTTTTAATCTAGAGTTTAGTTTAGTTTAGTTAAGAGTTTTAGTTTAGAGTTTTAGCTTAGAGTTATAGTTAAAGTTATAGTTTAGTTTTAGTTAAGAGTTTTAGTTTGGAGTTGTGGTTTAGTTTTAGTTTAGAGTTTTAATTTAGAGTTTAGATTTTTATTCTAGAGTCTTATCTTAGAGTTTTCAGTTAGAGTTTTAGTATAGTTTAGTTTAGAGTTGTAATTTAGTTTTAATTAAAAGTTTTAGTTTAGAGCTTAAACTTTTAGTTTAGAGTTTTAGTTTAGAGTTTAGAGTTTTAGTTTAGTTTAGAGTTTTAGTTTAGAGTTTTTAATTTACAGCTTAGTTTAGTTTTAGTAAAGAGTTTTAGTTTAGAGTTTAGACTTTTGAGACTTACCTTAGAGTTATAGTTAGAGTTTTAGTTTAGTTTGGTTTTAGTTTTAGAGTTTTAGTTTAGTTTAGAGTTTTAGTTTAGAGTTTTTAATTTAGAGTTTAGTTTAGTATTTAGTTAAGAGTTTTAGTTTAGAGTTTTAGTTTAATTTTAGTTAAGAGCTTTAGTTTAGAGCTTAGAGGTTTAATTTAGAGTCTTAGCTTAGAGTTTTAGTTAGAGTTATACTTTAGTTTAGTTTTAATTAAGAGTTTTACTTTAGAGTTGTAGTTTAGTTTTGGTTAAGATTTTTGTTTAGAGTTTTAGTTTTAGAGTCTTAGCTTAGAGATTTTAGTTAGAGTTATATTTTAGTTTAGTATTAGTTAAGAGTTTTAGTTTAGAGTTGTAGTTTGGTTAAGACTTTTAGTTTAGAATTTAGAGTTTTACTTTATAGCCTTAGCTTAGAGTTTTAGTTAGAGTTATAGTTTAGTTTAGTTTTAGTTAAAAGTTTTAGTTTAGAGTTGTAGTTGAGTTTTAGTTAAAAGTTTCTGTTAAGAGTTTAGAGTTTTAGTGTAGAGTATTAGCTTAGAATTTTAGCTATATTTACAATTTAGTTTAATTTTAGTGAATAGTTTTAGTTTAGACTTTAGAGTTTTTGTTTAGAGTCTCAGCTTAGAGTTTTAGTTAGAGTTATAGTTTAGTTTAGTTTTAGTTAGTTTTACTTTTTAGTTAGAGTCTTAGCTTTAACTAAAACTCTAAGCTAAGACTCTAAACTACAACTCTAAACTGAAACTCTTAACTTAAACTAAACTACGACTCTAAACTAAAACTCTTAACTAAAACTAAACTACAACTCTAAACTAAATCTCTTAACTAAAACTAAACTAAACTATAACTCCAACTAAAACTCTAAGGTAAGACTCTAAACTAAACTCTAAACTCTAAACTAAAAACTCTTAAGCTAAAACTAAACTCTTAAACTTAAAACTCTAAGCTAAGACTCTAAACTAAACTCTAAACTAAAACTCTTAACTACAACTAAACTAAAGTATAACTCTCACTAAAACTCCAAGCTAAGACTTTAAACTAAACTCTAAACTAAAACTCTTAACTAAAACTAAATTACAACTCTTAACTAAAACTCTTAACTAAAATCTAAACTAAACTATAACTCTAACTAAAACTCTAACCTAAGACTCTAAACTAAAACTCTAAACTAAAACTCTAAACTAAAATTCTTAACTAAAACTAAACTGAAACTCTAAACTAAAACTAAACTAGACTATAACTTTATGTAAAACTCTAGGATAAGACTTTAAACTAAAACCCTAAACTATAAACTAAAACTAAACTAAACTCTAAATTAAAAACTCTAAACTAATCTATAACTCTAACTAAAACTCTAAACTAAAACTAAACTATACTAAAACTCTGAACTAAAACTCTTAACCAAAACTAAACTTCTACTCTAAACTATAACTCTTAACTAAAACAAAACTGTAACTCTTACTAAAACTCTAAACTAAAACTCCAAACAAAAACGCTAAACTAAAACTCTAAACTAAAACTCTTAACTAAAACTAAACTACAACTCTAAACTAAAACTCTTAACTAAAACTAAACTATACTAAAATTCTAACTAAAAACTCGAAGCTAAGACTCGAGACTAAAACTCTAAACTCTAAACTAAAACTAAACTACAACTCTAAACTAAAACTCTTAACTAAAACTAACTAAACTGTAACACTAACTAAAACTCTAAGCTAAAACTCTAAACCTTAAACGAAAACTCTTGACTATAACTAAAGTAGAACTCAAAACTAAAATTATTAACTAAAACTCTTAACTAAAACTAAATTACAACTCTAAACTAAAACCCTTAACTACAACTAAACTAATGTATAACTCTAACTAAAACTCTAAACTAAAACTCTAAACTCAAACTCTTAACTAAAACTAAACTAAACTATAACAGAGACTAAAATTATAAGCTAAGACTCTAAACTAAAACTCTAAACTAAAACTCTTATCTAAAACTAAACTACAACTCTAAACTAAACTATAACTCTAACTAAAACTCTAACCTAAGACTCTAAACTAAAACTCTAAACTAAAACTCTTAACTAAAGTAAACTAAACTCTAAATTAAAAACTCTAAACGAAACTATAACTCTAACTAAAACTCTAAACTAAAACTAAAACTAAACTAAACTAAAACTCTAAACTCTAAACTAAATCTCTTAACTGAAATATAAGTCTAAACTATAACTCGGATAGGTCGAAAACAGAATCAGTCACTTTGTGGCATGTTAGAAACAGGTTTAATGCGGCCATATCAATTGCAGACAAAAATGTTTACTTGTTGAAAACGGGTATGTTTAAGAGCTCACGTAACATGGCTCGTTTTTTATAACCTGATAAGAAGGTGGTGTCGTAATTAGAAAATACCTCACAAAGCTTGAATGTCTCTTGTTTTGGGTTTTTGCATGGATTTAAAGACATCCATCGAACATATGGGTCTTCTAATTACGAGTTATGGAGTTGGTACTTTGAATAGAAGATGGCATATGAGAGGCGAATCTCTAATGTTTAAGTTATATTTTGAAGTAATTTTTTATGTGTTAAACGTTCACAGGTCTAGATGAATATTTGCAGGTACTGCAAATTATCCCACATACCAAGTTTTAATATATGTCCTTCGCAGTGAAAATCAATGACCATTAGCTCTAATTTATGAAAATTTGGAGGGGGATATTTTTCACTGTCTCTTTTTTCCAATAAAATACCAAAATAGGTTACGTTTCAATAAAAATTCTTGCAAGCGGTATTTTTTCTTGATCTAGAGGGTGGGTTAAAAGTAGTTCTTATTTGAAAAATTGAATAAACTTGCCCTGAAGATCAGTAATGTTTAGCATATTCTCAAGGTCATACACAATTAATTAAGAAATTTAATTAATTGTAGAAATGTATTTTTAAGAATTTACAAGTTATCTATCTTTATGATAATTAAACTTAAAAAGCTAAAATATTCTTCAACTGAAAGTAAGGAGCAACATTAAACTTTTAAGCGAATAGATATTATTCCGTCTATAGGCTACCTCTTCTTCAATACGCCTCTCTTCATGATCAAGTTTTAACCACTTTAAAAAGTTAATAACTGTAATTAAACGGTCGTTGTGTTTCAGGAGTCCCTCTTTAAGAATTTGGAAAAAAAAGTACAACTTTAGTGTGCAGAGCGTGGTATTGAGGAAGAAGCACGCCACATATGTAATAATTTCTTTTTTTAAGTTTTAGTTTTGCTCCTTCCTTTCAGTTGAAAAAAATAGTTTTTCAGAAAATTTAATTTCTGATCGTTTTTCGAATTATACCGGGACACACACCTCCCCATTCATGGTAATACTTCCAAAGGAAATTCCCCCAATGAAAGTTTCCCCGCGTAACATACTTCCCCCATGAATCTGCCCTCGTAAAATTTCATTTTCACTTCAAACGCCCCCTCCCCCCCCCCCAAAAAAAAAAAAATCTTGTTCACTATTCTGGATACGAAAAATTCTTCTGAGCATAATCTTACTCGAAAAAACACTTGCATTTAACTTTATTTATCATCGTTTTCTAATTCATACCAAAAATCCCCTCTACGTTGAAAATTTTTCCAAAATCCCTCCCCTCCAACGGGAATCTTCTTGTGTGGAAAATTTCACAACAGAGAATTATTTCTAATGATAATTCTTAACTAAAACTCTAAAACTAAAATTATTAACTAAAACTAAATTAAACTATAACTCCAACTAAAACTCCAAGCTAAAACTCTAAACTCTAAACTAAAAGTAAACAAGAATTCTAGACTAAAATTCTCAACTAAAACTAAAGTAAACTATATGTCTAACTAAAACTCTAAGCTAGCATTCTAAACTAAAACTCTAAACTCTAAAGTAAAACTCTTAACTAAAACTAAACTACAACTCTAAATTAAAACTCTTAAATAAAACTAAACTAAACTATAACTCTAACTAAAACTCTAAGCTATGACTCTAAACTAAAACTACTCTAAACTAAAACTCTTAACTAAAACTAAACTACAACTCTAAAATAAAATTCTTAACTAAAATTAAACTAAACTATAACTCTAACAAAACTCTAAGCTAAGACTCTAAACTAAAACTAAACTATAACTCTAAACTAAAACTCTTAACTAGAACAAAACTAAAATATAACTCTATTTAAAACTCTAGGCTAAGACTCTAAACTAAAACTCTAAACTAAAATTAAACTACAACTCCAAACTAAAACTCTTAACTAAAACAAAATTAAATATAACTCTATTTAAAACTCTAGGCTAAGCCTCTAAACTAAAACTCAAAACTCTAAACTAAAATTAAACTACAACTCCAAACTAAAACTCTTAACAAAAAATAAACTATAACTCTAACTGAAACTCTAACCTAAGACTCTAAACTAAAACTCTAAACTAAAACTTTTAACTAAAACTAATCTACAACTCTAAACTAAAACTCTTAAATAAAACTAAACTATAACTCTAACTAAAACTCTAAGCTAAGACTCTAAACTAAAGCTCTAAACTAAAACTAAACTATAACTCTAATTTAAAACTCTTACCTAAAACTAAACTATAACTCTAACTAAAACTCTAAGCTAAGACTCTAAACTAAAACTCTAAACTAAAACTCTTAACTAAAACTAAACTACAACTGTAAACTAAAACTCTGAACTAAAACTAAACTAAACTATAACTCTAACTTAAACTCTAAGCTAAGACTCTAAACTAAAACTCTAAATTCTAAACTAAAACTCTTAACTTAAACTAAACTACAATTCTAAACTAAAACTCTTAACCAAAACTAAACTAAACTATAACTCAAAACTAAAACTCTTAACAAAAACTAAAATATAAATCTAATTAAAACTCTAAGCTACGACTCTAAACTAAAACTCTTAACTAAAACTCTTAACTAAAACTAAACTACAACTCTAAACTAAAACTCTTAACTAAAACTAAACGAAAGTATAACTCTAACTAAATCTCTAAGCTAAGATTCTAAGCTAAAACTCTAAATTGAAACTAAACTATAACTCTAAACTAAAACTCTTAACTAAACTAAACTATAACTCTAACTAAACTCTAAGCTAAGACTCTAAACTAAAACTCTCAACTCTAAACTAAAACTCTTAACTAAAACTAAACTACAACTATAAACTAAAACTCTTAACTAAAACTAAAGTAAACTATAACTCTATCTAAAACTCTAAGCTAAGACTCTAAGCTAAAACTCTAAACTAAAACTCTTAACTAAAACTAAACTACAACTCTAAACTAAATTTCTTAACGAAAACTAAACTAAACTATAACTCTAACTAAAACTCTAAGCTAAGACTCTAAACTAAAACTAAATTATAACTCTAAACTAAAGCTCTTAACTAAAACTAAACCTCTAAACTCTAAACTAAAACTCTTAACTAAAAACTAAACTACAGCTCTAAGCTAAAACTCTAAACAAAAAAGTAAACTATAGCTCTAACTAAAACTCTAAGCTAAGACTCTAAACTAAAATTCTAAACTATTACTACACTACAACTCTAAACTAAACTAAAACTAAACTAAAACTCTAAACTCTAAACTAAAACTCTTAAATAAAACTAAACTAAACTAAAACTCTTAACTAAAAGTAAACTAAACTATAATTCTAACTAAACTCAAAGCTAAGACTCTAAACTAAAACTCTAAACTAAAACTAAACTAAAACTCTAAACTAAAACTAAACTAAATCTAAACTGAAAATCAAAACTAAAAGAAATATAGAAGAAGAAAAAAAAAGAAAAAATGTGAAAGGTGTTTTGAGGGAAAAATGAAACGCCGAAAAAAGAAAATTCCTTGAGGTTTTTGGGCGAAAATGTCAAAATGGTATTATCAGGCAGTGATGGATGTGCCGTCCATGCGTAAGATGTGCTGACCATACATAAAGTGTGTACCGCCATTAATTTAATGAAGAAAAAATGCTTTGGGGGTTTCAGGCGGAAAAAAAGTATTATTTGACAGTGTTGCATAATAATTACATAAGGTGTGTGCTGTCGTTACGTTACAAGCTTGGATTCCCCCATGGGTTCCTGATGCATGGCTACATAAAATTGTGTCAAGCATATTAGTCCTCTCCGTTTGAAACGGGGTATGTCATGACGTCATTGGAGTCCAGAGGTTTGTGTCATGGAGTCTAGGCAACTGTGTCCCCTTTAACAGAACCGGCAACCGCATTGCACATGTGCGAAGGCTTGAGGGATTGGTAGCTCTACTTATCTGACTTCCAGAAATTCTCTATTAATTCCCCTATGCTGATTCCCTGTGTTAGTTTCCCTACCTGTGGATTTGAAATCCAATGCTATTTTCCCTATGCTAATTTCCATACCTGTGCGTTTGAAATCCAATGCTATTCCTTATGTTAGTTTTCCTGTGTTAATTCCCCTACCTGTGCGCTTGAAATCCAATACTATTTTTCCTATGGCTTCCGTGACGTCAGAGGGTTGTTGTAGAAAATCAATGCTACTTCCTAATGTTAATTTCCCTGTGTTAATTCCCCTACTTGTGCGCTTGAAATCCAATACTTCTTTCCTTCTGGATTTCGTGACGTCACAGGGTACCGTTTAAAATCCAATTTTTCTAAGGCTTCCGTGATATCAGAGAGCTTGTCACAGAAATTCAAAGGGGGTGTATCGCGTGATGAAACATGCGCATGAAATCTTGCCTAGAAACACGTGCGAGGGGCTACAAGCTCTCCTTGTTGATTTCCCTATTATCCCGACCACACTCCAAGTAATTATATTATAGCACTCGGGAGTTTTACGATGACTGGAATTTAACCTATAATTGCAGCACCTGGTCGCCAACAGAGGGACTTGCCGTTAAATCTTCTTCTTGCGCCGTTAAATCTTCTTCTTGTGCCGTTAAGCAATTGGAAGAAAGGAGTAGTGGGTATTTGTCCGTTTGAAGTGCCTGTGACGATACTACTCGCGGCTTAATAGTAACCGGAACTCTAAAAAATGGAACATTTTTATTATATTAAAAAGTAGAGTTGTGACAAAGAGTCAAACTTTAGTGTAAAGTGCTTGGTATTGAGGGGGGACAGCCCCTTTGATATACGGAATGATTTCTGTTCCTTCTAAGTTTTAATGTTGCTCCTTACTTTCAGTCGAAGAAACTTGTTTTTTTATTATTTAATAATCCAGGAAACATTCCTTCTTTTTGGCTCAGGCCATTTTGCAATAGCATTTTGTCCTCTACAAATTATAGCCTAAATCAATTTCTCAGATTTTATTGCCGCAGAGGTTTATCCACAGTTTGGCTACGTCATGTATGTTTAGCCTATAATTCAACAGGCTGCTATAAAGACAGCAATGATAATTGATTGCAGAGGAATCATTCTTTTGAATTTCAACATAATTGAGATAGATTAAGGTAACTAATGAGCTTTAATTGTCGCTGAAGGAAAAATAGAAGAGAATAAAATGCCGGCTCTTTTAACGAACAGAGGCAGGATCTAGACAAGTATGAAAATATGCAAATCTTTACTAAAACGCTTCACACTGCCATAGAAGAAACAGTTTTTATACAAGGAAGCCCTACTTTTCAACTCTTTTAAGTAATAAAAATTCATTATTAGTATATACCTCATTGAATGGTTTTATAGTGTGGGGAGGGGTATAGTCTCATTTGCCCTCACTCAAACAGCATCTCTGAAATGGATTTTTCCCCAAAAAAACCCTGAAAATTTTTAGTAGTAATTGCAAGACGCGAGGCTGCAGTCAGGATTTTTGTTCGGGGAGAGGGTTATTTTTCCGGGATGGTTACAAAAAACTTTAAAAATGTATTAAAAATTTGTTTATATGCATTTTGTTACGTTTTTACAAGTCAGAAAATTTTTCAGGGAGCGGGGGGGGGGGTCAAATCCCCCTAACCTCTCCCTTGGATACTGCCTTGGCAACACGTGGTGGTAAGAAGAAGAAACGACATTATAACATTGCTACTGTCATTCCTATAAGTTGCATCTGACATTGAGATTATCCTCCTAAATATCAGGTCATAACCTGCTGGTTGCGGATAAGGAGAATAAAAATTTGATTGAACAAGCGTTGTCATGTTGATCCCTTTGAGAAGATCCTAGCAGACAGTTTTTGGCAATTATTTTAGAAGTATGCCCATTTCGTCGCTGTTACGCTTAAGCGTTGTGTGACATTTTCACACGTTTGAGCTAATTCAGCGGCGGTTCTGGCCTCTCTTGTGCCCAGGGTAAAATCTTGATTAGCGCCCTCCTCCCCTGTTTCTCACGAATTTTGAAGTCAAATTTTAATAACACTTTTTTTTATTAACAAAATATTTTCAACTGATTAGTTAAATAATTTTTTTTAATTATTCTTTTAATTTACTATTTAAATTATTAAACTATGCATAGGCTAATTATTTTAATTTATTTATTTTAATTCTTATTATTTAAATAATATTAATTGGTTATTTTTATTTTTTAATTCATTTTAATAATTAATTAATAATTTATCAACTGTTTTCATTTATTAACTGCGCCCTCTACTTTATTTTAATTAAAATAAGATTTCAAAATTACAAAATGATTAAAATCTTTAGATTATCTATTTGAAATCCTGCGTTCCTAAGATTTCTGTGCCCGGGGCAAGTGAGCCCTCTGTCCCCCGTAAAATCAACTCTGAGTTAATTACCGAAAGCTGTTTGCTACTTATTTTAGAAAGTTCAAAACGTCAGATATGTCTTTTGGCGTAACAGTGATGATTTCAGAAGCGACCCTTAGGTGTGATTAAATAAAAAAAACAAGTTTTTTAAACTGAAAGTAAGGAGCGACATTAAAACTTAAAACGAACAGAAATTATTCCGTATATGAAAGGGGCTGTCCCCTCCTCAACGCCTCGCTCTTTACGCTAAAGTTTTTTATTGTT
>JAQQPU010013430.1:0-24320 GCA_029168905.1 Artemia sp. Kazakhstan ARC1039 | reverse complement strand
ACACACAGAAAACTCTTCTATCAATGATTATGAATAAAGAAGATACAAATGATGCATTTTGTGCAAGTCTTGCAGCACAAATGCGTCACTTCACGCCACAACAAAAAGTATTAGCAAGACTAAAATTGCAAGAAGTAATTTTTAAAATCGAAAATAACATATTGTCTTATGATAATTATCAAGATTAACTTTTTTTCGTTTCGAAACATTCTAACTTTTACCCTTTTTTACCTATTTTAAGGTGTCATTTTACAAATTCTAAGATTAGTCATTCTTAACGTTTCCTAAGAATTATTAAACATTAATGAAAAGAAATTTTAACCATCTTTGTGTTTTTTTTCTCAGGAAAAAGTCAGGGAGCAAATCTTCAGTTGGGTATCAAAAGGTCATATCTCCATAACTGTAAATTTTCAGAAGAGCAAAAAAAATCACAGCTTTTTTATTTCCCCTTTGATAACCATGAAACAAAAACAGATTGATATTCAAAATCAATTTCGTTGTTGTTTTATGGTTTTTGGACGGGAAATTACATCTATTCTGCACTTAAGTTGTGTCTTTTCATGAATGCTTTTACTTACATTCTTGACTGGACTGCTAGAAATAATCAAAGATGCAAAGGTGAAGATGCATAACAAAATATTTATCAAGGGATCAGTGATTTCATGGTTAAAAAAAGTTTGGAAGCACAGGAAAATGATTCTGCAAACTAAGATTAGAATTTTGGAAGCTACAGTGATGACTGTGGTCAAATATGATTATGAAGCATGGGTGCTCTAAAAAAGGAGGAAGATTTTCTAGATGCTTTTGAGAGAAATTGCCTATGGTTGTTTAGGTTCCCAGCTGACTGACTGTATTTCAAACAGTTGGCTGTACAAAAAGTGCGGTTCAATCCTACTTTCTAGGACTACAATGACAGAAAGGTTGAGATGGCTAGGACACGTTCTGTGAATTAAAGATGATAAACTGCCAAAAATTGTCCTTTTCTCCCCAGTTTTCTAGGGCTAAATAGAGAGAGGGTTGTGCAGTCATGGGGAGAGGATGTTGTAAATAAAGATTTAATGGAAATGGTAAATTCCTCGGAGGGTATAAAGAGGGAAGGAGGTTTTGAATAGATTAGGATGGAGGAAGAGAATGTATAACTATGTTGGTATCAAGCAGCTTAAAGCTGTGGTGAGTTGCTAGTAATAGTAGTAAAACATCAAAAGGACTAAAGTTATTTAAATACTCCTTTGGTAAGGAAGTATCATTGGTAAAAACTAGTGGAAATGTGAAATCTAATGTAGTAAAAAAATTTATTCAAACAAATAACTATTTTGATAAAAAAGCAATCCTTCAGATGAACAGAAGTACTCCTTGTACTTATTGCGAACTTGCAATGCAAGATTTGTATAATTATTGGAGCCCTGTCTCTGAAATCTTTGTCCCCAAACACTTGGGACTTCTTTTTTGCTTAGGGAAGGTAACAAATCTGGATCTACTTGATTTTCTGTTATGATAAAATTATGGAGACAGCAACATGCCTTTATTATACTTTTCACTGTCTCTATATTACTGTCTATTGGTGAATGGAATATGCGCCATCTTGCTGCTAATATCCCAAATGCATTCTCAACCACCATCCTTGCTCGAGAAAGACGGTAATTAAATATTCGTTTCTCCCTATCAATCAGCTCTAAGCCACCAGGAAATGGCTTTAATATGTTGCATTTCAGTGGAAAAGCCTCATCTGCCACAAACACATAAGGGACAACTGCACCAGTTCCTAAAGCCTTTGGTTCAGGGACATCAAGGGAGGCATCAATAATGGCATTGCCAAAACCTGATCTACCAAATACTCCTGAGTCACCAGCACTACCTTCTGCTCCAACATCAATGAAACAAAATTTGTAATTGGCATCCACTACTGCCATTAATACAACACTGAAAAATTTTTTGTATGAATAAAATTTTGATCCACTATTATCTGGGCACTTTATTCTGATATGTTTACCATCTATGGCTCCTAGGCAATTAGGAAAATCCCACTTTCTTTTAAAATCTCCTGCAATATTTTTAAAATCATCCTTGGTTGGTGATTTCATGTAAGTGTCTTTCAGGTTTATCCAAATTGCCTCTGTGGTCTCACATATGATTTTTGAAATAGTAGAACGTCCCACTAAATATTGAGCAGAGAGAGATCTTCTGCTTTCTCCAGTTGCAAGGTATCGAAGGGTAATGGCTAGCCTTTCTTTGGTGCTTATAGGCTCCCGCCAGGATGTAAATTCCTTTTTAATGTCATTTTTGACAAGTGATAATATTTCATTAAATTGTTCAGGACTAAGCCTAAAATAGTCAAAATACCATTCTGGGTCATTTTCTTCCATATTTTTCACCAGAATTTTATATGCTCCATTATCTCTTCTTTTTTGTAACATTGGCCTCACCCACCAGCGCCGAGTTTTTGGTGATTTGCTCTGAAAAAAAGCTGCAATTATTATTAGGTCTAAGTCAATAAAGGGAAAAGTATTCTTCAGACAACAAATTAAGAAACTTCTTCATAAATATTTAAAGCAATTAAGATAAACTGAATATAGAGAATATGGGAAATACCTACCTAAGTAAATATATAAATATCAGTGCTGTGTATCTTATGATGAAATCATAGTTACTGATTTTCCCAATCCTTTGATTTGCCA
Source organism: Artemia sp. Kazakhstan ARC1039 (assembly GCA_029168905.1). Lineage (NCBI taxonomy): Eukaryota > Metazoa > Arthropoda > Branchiopoda > Anostraca > Artemiidae > Artemia > Artemia sp. Kazakhstan ARC1039. The sequence continues at coordinate 21,645 of JAQQPU010013430.1, read as the reverse complement.
AGTCCTTTATAGCTTCAAGAACTATACATAAAGGATTTTTTTTTTTTAACATAATGATCAAACAAGGATTAAGAGTGTAGACTGAAAAAAACTAGCCTAACCAAACTTCAGAACTATTTATATTAAATCAATAGAATATATGTTTCTTTTCAAGAAGGATCAAAATATTTATTAGAGCTAAAATACAAAATTTTTCCTTAAGTAATTACATTAATTTGCCCCTTGACAACTTGAACCAAATACAGCATTGATCATCCAAAAAAAACTACATACACAAAAATAAAAATTAAGGTTAGAGATGAAATCTTCAACTACTATAGCCAAATTTCAGTAATTTTGTCTCTGAAATTTATTTTTAAGAGATGTGTTAAATATGTTTCTTATTTTGTGTGTTTACATCACAGACCAAAAACATTAATCATCAACAAAGAACAGATTTATACCTTTAGTTGATCATGAAACATTCATAACACTAGTAAACCAATAGGGATAGTTTCAATTTTGTGTTAATTTCTCTCTAACTTAATGCATTAAAATCACAGCAATTTACTAAGTTTTAATAGTCTTTCAACTAGATTACTACACTCAGATCAGAAGAAGTCATGGGTACATTTGCAAGCAAGTCAATTATAACATTTGGAATAAGGGTTAAAAGACACACTGAGTGTTATATTTTTTTTAATGACTAACAAATCAATCAACAAATTTATCCTCATTTCAGGTATAAATATAGGCTATTAATGAAAGTACCACTTCATTTTTTCAAACCTAAAGATCATTTAAAATTCCAAAAACTACATAAAAGATTTATTTCTTAATATTTTTTTTTTTTTTAATTGTATAAAAATTAAATAGTGATCCAATTGATGATGGTTATTTCTGAATACATCAGGGAGAAGGAGAAATTCTGGCTTTAAAGGTAAGTCTATTTTATACCTACTGATCCTAAGTTTATCTTAAAAAATTACATTAAATTACACTTGGTAGCAATAGGACAAATAGTTTCTAGATAATCTGAATATTTACCAATTATACTAGTTGTTACCCTTAAAGTTTGCCCTAGCAACTTCTATTTTTGGCCAGATGCACTTCTAGGCTATTAAACAATTTCTTTATTTGATTTTATTTACAATAATGAACCAATTGATGATGAGAAGCAAGCGCAAAAAAATTAATGAAAATTAACATAGGCTATATTTACCCTATTACAGAAAGAAGACATGGGTGCATTTCCAAGCAAATCAATCATAATATTTGGAAGTAGGGTTAAAAGACACACTGAGTGGCATATTTTTTTAATAGCTAATAAATCAATCAACAAATTTATCCTCATTTCTGGTGTAAACACAGGCTATTAATGAAAATACTGCACTTTGTAACACAATCTTTGTTGAAATTCAGCAAAGATTCATTTCAAAATGAACTTAAAATCTGTAAAAAAAAAAAAAAAAAACAATCATCTATGATTTCCTGGTGCTGTACAGTTCTGATATTTTACCTGTTCATTAAAAAGGTATAAGGCTATAAGTTTCCTATTTCCAGAACTTAGAAACACAATCTTGCTTTATGACTGTAAAGGTAAGCATTTTATACCTACTGAGCCTAAGTTTATCTGAAAAAATTACCTTAATTTGTGCTTGGTAGCAATAAGACAAAAGTTTCTAGTAAATTTTTACCAAATAATATTATGGACTTACAAATAAAGTGAATATACCACTTGATGCCTTTTTTATGCTCTTTCCAAATATAATAATCATTTGTGTCGGAAATAAATTTTACACCCACCCCTATATATTCCAATTCAGGGTATATATTTGCACATTAGGGGGGGTGGCAAATTTTATTTCTTATGTAAATGGGAGGTAAACTTTACCTCCACCCCCTAATGTTCAAATATATACCCTGAATTGGTATATAGTGGTGGGAGTAAAATTCACTTTTGATAAAAATTATTATTATATTTGGAAAGAGCATAAAATAGGCTTCGAGTGGTATATTCACTTTATTTGTAAGTCAATAATATGATTTGGTAAAAATTTACCCTTAGGCCTAAATTTTTGGCCAAATGCAGTTCTAGGCTATTAAACAATTTCTTTCCTTTGATTTTATTTAGAATATTGAATCAATTCATGATGGGAAGGAAACACAAGAAATTAATGAAACTTAACATAGGCTATATTTACCCTGTTACAGAAAGAAGGCATGGGTGCATTTGCAAGTCAATTAGAATATTTGGAATGAAGGTTAAAAGATACACTGATTGGCGTATTTTCTTAATGGCTAACAAATCAATCAACAAATTTATCCTGACTTTAGGTGTAAATATAGGTGATTAATGAAATACTGCACTTTGTAACACAATCTTTGTTCAAATTCAGCAAAGGTTGATTTCAAAGTCAACTTCAAATCAATGTAAAACAAAAAAATCATCCCTGATTTCCCTGTGCTGTACAGTTGTGATATTTTACCTGTTCATTAAGAAGATACAAGGCTATAATTTTCTTTTTTCTAGAGCTTATAAACACCATCTTGCTTTTTGAAATTTTTGCCACTGAATATCGGACGATAATAAATTGTGTAGAGTGACCCCCTATTATAATTATCGCGTAAGTATGCGAATTTCGTTTGCGATTTTTTAATGCGATATTTCGCAGAAAAAAAATCGTATATGTGGGAACCCACGGTAAGTCTACTTAATAAGTTTTTACTAGTCACTCTTATTTTTCTTTTAATAGGCCGAGAAAATTCTGGAATCAAGTGAAGGCCAATTCACAAGCATCAAATGGTTGAGAAATTTTCAATAACGACATCACTAGACTTTAGTTCCATATTCGTAAAAAAATATCAATAATGGAAGCATAATCTTTCGTTTTTCTTGTTGGAACTCCACAAGCTGGCAAGAGACTACCAGACAGGCAAACTGATAGTCAGCCCCATCATAAGAGCTTCAGAGAAAATTACTATTTTAATTATTAGAATTATATACATCAATATTAAAATCCCTCATGATTACAATCTTGGGGTACTTGTTTGAAGCAATAATGATAAGATCATCAAGAAATTCAAAAAATTTTGAAGCAGATGAACTTGGAAAAAATTGGCCGGTAAAATACGCAACACAATATTTTCATACCTTTCACATCTATAATAACCATCAGAGACTCAACCACTATTTCAATATACAGATGATCAAATTCACTCACCATATCTAGCTGAATTGTTGATTTAATGAAAAAATCAACCCCTCCCTGTTTTTATTAATCCGATTCTTGTGAAGCAAAGTATAATTCTTTTTGTTAATGAATGTCATTGTCGAATCATTCAATGTTTTATAAGAGGTGAAGATATTTATATCATGACACGAAATAAACAGGGACATTCAATTTAAAATATTTAGTAATCAGTGACAGTTCAAAAATGTCATTCTAAAACCAGCGGAATTTGAGTGAGGATTAGAAATTTATTTTTGGGATAGAATGGACCATCATATAAAAATTATCATTATCTTTGTATCAAATATTTTCCCTAGATCTAAGGGGAGCTCTTCGTATTCATGAAGTATATAATCCATTATTTCGACCCTGGGTATACTTATTGACAAAAAGAAACTTTCAACCATACGGAGAGACAAATGTAACCAGGAAGTCATCTGAAAGAAACAAACATTAGCAAAATCCAGAACTATAACATGAACACCTTATATAAGAAAATCAGGAATAGTGTGACGCAAAGAAAGCAAAAAAGCATGGTAGCTTGGACTATTGATAACAAAAAAACGAAGTATTAAAAAACCTCAGGGGGACACTTACCATGACACTTCACGAACGTGTATCCGAAAATAATCGTAATCCCCCACCAATCATAAATTATCAACTGACTTAACAACCAAATCCACTAAACTCCAAATAAACAAAATACTCCACAGAATCATATAAATATAGACTCAGATCACTGCTATTCTAATTCAATTAATGATTAATTTTCTCCCATATTTCCGAGCCATTTTTTCTTTATCTCAAGCCATATTTGGGTTGCTTTATCTTTAACCCGAGAAGCAATAATCAATCCAGACTCCATCTCTGTTGATTTCGTAAGGAAAGAAAAGATTAACCTAACATTTAGGAATTTATGTGGAGAATTTGACCAAGTAGGCATTACAACTAGTTTAAATAAGTAGGCTGTATGTCTACTTATGACTCAGTCTTTTTTTAAGAGAACTTGCTATCGTTTTTTGTTCAAAATCTTACTCAGCTTTAAAAATTAGAAGTGGCTTTTCTTTGATAGGCTAGCAAAATATAGGGTAAGATACCCAGTAATTGGACAGGTAGTCATTACTTCAACGGTTAAATAACTAAAAAATATTATTATACCACCCTGAAAGCAGATTGGTCTAATCTTCTAAAAGTAACTAAGGCTAAATAATTCAATTGAAGGTAAAATTCTACTTTAGCTAGTTTTGGCTATCTTGGAAAGCGGTTAAGTTCAGACTTTCCCCCCTCCCTCCCGATGTTCAAATATATACCCTGAATTGGTATATATAGGGGTTGGGGTAAAATTAATTTCTGACAAAAATGATTATTAGCCTATGTTTGGAAAGCATAAAAAAAGGGATCAAGTGGTAGGCTATGTTTACTTTATTCATAATTCAATAATATGAATAATGAAAATTTACCAAAGTATGTCCCAGGAAGGTAGCCTATTTTGAAGTAGCCTACTTACCTTCACTCCTTCTCCCTTTAGAGGGTACTGACCTTTGATGACCTTTAACAAATCCATTTGTAATAAAAGTGAAACCTAGCAAAATAGATCTTCTGCTTAAATGAATTACAACAAAACTGGTTTCAGCTTCCCAACTTTGCTCAATCCCAATTTATAAGGTTTTAAAGATATGCAAATAGCCTACAATTCTTAAATTTGAAACAAATCTTTGATATGGCTTAAAATTCTACTCAAATAATAGAAATTGCAAATTCAGAACTAAAGCCAGGTAAAAATAAACTGATAAATGAAAATTAAGGCAAAATGTTGTTTTCTCAAAATTTGAATAGGTATAGACCTGTCAAGTAGGCAAATTTCAGGACCCTGTTGAGGGAGAAGGAATGCTTTAAAATACCTTCCTGGGACATACTTTAGCCTTTAGACCCATTCCTGAAAGTTTCATTCTCCTACCCTAACCATTGATTTTGAATTGAAGTTATCAGGTATTTTGCAGTAATTTGCCTCAAGACATGGCTAATTTTAGAAAGAGAAAAGCCAAGACAGGTAGTGTTGACCAAGAATTTAGAATTGACATAGGACAATTTATTTGTTGCCTAAGCTCAGCCTTGCATTCTGAGAAAATTTCAAATTTTTGGGTCACTTGACCAAGACTCTGTGCATGTTTGAGCCCCTAAATATTGTTTAGTGGCCATATCTAGAAGCAATTATTTTCTGACTTCAAACTGTCCAGATACTTTACCCCCTTTTTCAAGATAACCAAATGTAGCCAAAGTAGAATTTTACCCAATTGAATACTTCAACCATAATCTAGTTTTTACAATCCCCACAATTTCAAATGTATTGATAGTCAACAATAGAGCCTACTCTTGGACACACATGTAAATCTGGAGCCTAATCTTAGAAAAAGCTGTCCAGTCTTGGGCACAGGATTTGAAAGTTAGGACAGTAGGTCTATATCAAAATAACAGAGAACATACTTGAACATATTTAATGTAAGACAACTATTATGAACCAGAGTAATTGTATTTTAATTGGCTGAGTTTAAATACTAAAAATCCTTAAGATTTCCTAGATTGCACTCAACCAACCCTAACTAGTATTCCTGACTAGCCCATCAGCCAATCCTAACTATTTCAACCTATATTGGCTGAGTACTTAGGTTCTTACCCTAAGTTACCTTATATTTTATAAGCTAACTAGTTTGAAAAAAAAATATCAAATCAGTGGGTTCAAGCTTTTGTCACAGAAAAAAAAAGTTGATAAATTTTTCCTGTTCTTGATAATTTTGACTACAGCTCAATTATACTTTACCCTAACCCCTGCTAATGTGTAAATATATAGCCCAAATTATGTATTTTCCATGGGTTACACCACCTGTGACTCTTGTTTTACTAGTTCTTATTTTGTCATAGTTGGTTCAATTTAAAGTCACATGGGATGAAAGAAGAGAGATGTATTGGCAGAACACTGTTGAAAAACTGATATATCTGTTAGAAAAAGTAGAAAAACACTTAATGAAAGTGGATAAAAAGTGAAGCAGCTAATCTAGACCTTTACTGCCTAGGCTAATTTTTTAGCTAGGCCTAAAAGATGATTATAATCTGCCTCTTGTGCCTTTAAATGTTCATTCAAATATAAAAATTTTCATCTTTACAAGTTCCATTTTGAGCCTTTAAACTGGCTCTGAATAAATTTCACCAAAGTTGTGACCTATCTAGATTGTTTTTTCAAGTTAGAAAATATTAGTGTGCCAATTTTCAGAAAAAAATTATCAAGCCATTTTTGAGGGAGGGGGGGGGGGAAATACCTACATAAATATATAATAATAATAATAACATTTATTTACCCACCATCTACAAAAATAGATTATAGTGGAGCACTACAAAAAGAAAAAGAAACCAGCTTCAAAAAGATAAAGATACAACACTCAGTAATTCACAACACTCAAATAAATGCAGGTGAGAAATATTGTCTATCCAATTTAACTTTTACTTCTGAATAATTTCGAATTCTAGACCATTGTTTGGATGGCTCTTTAAGACCATATTTTTCAAGGCAGGAATTCCTATAATGATTTTTCAACAAACCGAGTCCATTGATTTTGAATTGAAGTTATCAAGTATTTTGGGCAATAGGTTGCATAGGTTGCATCAAGACTGGGCTGGGTAATTGTAGACAGAGAAAAGCCAAGACAGATAGTCCAAGTAATTGAGAAGCAAATGTTTAAATGGCTGGGGCATGGGTAAATGGCAGGAGTATGAATGACTCTCTTATTGGACACATACTTGTCAGGTTAGTTTTTGGAAAGGCATGCCTGCCTAGAGTCTTAGGCATGCTGATCAAGAATTTAAAAAAGAGGCAAACAAGGCACACATGCCTATGGTCTTAAGAAGGTTGACCAAGAATTTAAAATTGACATAGGACCATAAATTTGCTTGAAATAATGTATGTATATGGTAAAAATTTTGCAAAGTAATAGTAGCAATTTTTGTAATTTTCCATGTCTCTCACTGACAGCATGTGGGATGCACTGGCAAGGTAGGTTATGTGTGGTGAGCATACTGAACAATAAATCAAGGCAAGAGATTTCCTGGAGTAGGGTCTGCAGTTCAGCACTACAGAAGCATAAGCACATTTAATGGCTTTAGTTGTTTGCTTAACAATGGCTTGTCTAGTTTTAATGATTGTTTCTGCAATCATAATACCAAGATATCTCAGCTCCAATACTGTAGGGACAACATGATTTCCAAGAGTGACAGAATCACTTTGCAGTGCATTAAAGGACAAAAATTCACATTTATCAATATTGATAGAAAGCCCAATAAATTGAAGGTCACTTAGGAGTTGATCAAGGTTCTCTTGTAAATCTGCTTTGGATCTACTGAGCAGAAGGATGTCGTCAGCCTATGCCAAATAAGATAGGTCAGTGCCATGCAATAGGAGAGAGGGCAAGATACAGTCCAGGATCTGAGAGATGGCATGTTTGAAAATAAGAGGAATAAGAATGCTGCCTTGCCTCACACCTCTTGTGATTTTTACAGGATCAGAAATTGTACCTTTCCACTTGGCCAACACAGTCAAATTTTCATACCAAAATTTCAGAGTACTCAAAACTTACTATGCTCAAACTTACTTCATTGTGCAGTAGAGCATTCATTGCTTGCATGTGATTGACACTATCAAACGCCTTCAATATATCAATGGTGCACATATACAGAGGCAACTTTTTTCTTTCCAAGTCCATAAGTACGTTAGCCAGAAGGCGGTGAGCCTCTGGGCACCCAAGACCTTTCTGGAATCCAAGCTGATTGTCCCCAAAGTGTCCAATATCAAGCTCAGAGAAGATCACATTTTCAAACACTTTGTGCAAGATGCACAAGATGGTTATAGGTCTATAAGATTTACATTTGTTTGGATCTTTTCTTTTTTGACTACAGATAAAATGACCCCTTTTAGGAAAGAGTTTGGATTATTTCCAGTGAACTGTTGCCCAATAATTTGGTACATCTTCAGTTCAGCTTTATATTTGTGTTTTGTGCTCCATTTCAGCTTGAATACAGTCCTGCATAGCAGTCTACCGCAAGCAATCCAAATGTTTAGCCAAGTTTTTGCATGTCTTTTGGCCAACTGGAGCTCAGTAGATTCAGACCACATCGGTTTTTCTGTCCCAATTTTGGCTTGTCTTGCAGGAACCGCTTTTGCTTTGGCAACTTTCATAGCATGGGTTACTTGATGGTAATAAGAGTTAAAATCAAGCATGGCTGAGACATTGGAAGGGCCAGAGCAGAGTAGATGAAACAGAACTTTGATGCAACTTACGACCAAAGCAACAGTGGTGACGTAAAGGGGAATATTGCATTTCTCCCAATTCTGCTGGTAGACCCACTTTCTGGAACAAGTGTAAATAGTGCTCTGTGTTGGCTGTATCTGAAACAAAAGTCCGGAATGGTCACTAATTGGATTATCAGTGCAAACTGTAACTGGAAGACTAGAAAAGGATGTGCATGAAAGTACATGGTCAATATATAAAGTTATTGCTCACTGAAAGGGAGTTGACATATGGGACCATGGGGGGTGGGTGTATTTTCATAAAAAATACTGTGATACTTGATAAATGACCAATTTTACTGGTTGTTGTACCATTCAATTTATCTAAATTTTCTCAAGTAGTATGTTATTAGCTTTAATAATTTAACCATGGCCTACACAATACTAACAATTTGATACACACTCCTTGAGTCTAAACCTAGGAAAATGCTACCCAGTCTTGAACATAGGATTTTAAAGTTAAGACGAAGTATCTAAATCATAGACACCATGGATATATGACAAATAATAGGTGCTGTGTTGTAAAATAGAATAACTGTATTTAAATAGACTAGGCTTTAATGGTAACTTTTGTTTAATTTTATTTATTATTCATTCATTTTATTCAATAAAGGAGAAAGCCATAGGCTTGTTGCAATACAAAGACACAAAATGACAGCTCAAACAGCAACACTGCAAAACACAAAAAATAAAAACAAAAACAGAAAATATTCATCAGTAAAAAACAACTATATTACAGAAACTGTTTTCCATAGAGCTTAGTTTCAACAAGAGCACTCTTAAATGTTTGCACCATTTGCACAGAAACTTTAGTATCAGGTAAACTTTTCTAAGTTTTGTTACTTGGTTAATAAAGCTACATTGACCTATTTTCTGGTGCATTTGCAGCTGATACAGTTTTTATGAGTTTTGTCAAGTGGCTGAGTAATGACTAAGTTTGAAAAAGTCAGCCCAGTCCACATTATCAACACCCTTCATAATTTAAAATGTATTGATTAGGTCAATCCTATCCCATCAAAACTCCAGAAAACGAAGTTCCAAACATTGCAGTCAATGCTGATATGGTAAATGACTCAAATATGGCACCAACTTTAACCCCTGATGAACCTTTTCAATTTGCATGAAGTCACAATTCCATGTTGGATACCACACAGAGGAACAATATTCTATCACCAGGCAATATTCTATCACCTTTTATTGTTAATGTCAGGCCATGGTTAAATTTTTAAAGCTAATAACATACTACTTGAGAAAATTTAGACAAATCAAATGGTAGAACAACCAGTAAAATTGGTCATTTATCAAGTAATACAATAATTTTTATTAAAATACACCCACCCCCCATGGTCCCATATGTCTTACCTTTCAGTGAGCAATAACTTTATATATATTTATGAAGGTATTTCCCCCCTCCCTCAAAAATGGCTTGGATAAGCTTTCTGAAAATTGGCAAACTAATATTTTCCAACTTGAAAAACAATCTAGATAGGTCACAACTTTGGTGAAATTTATTTGGAGCCACTTTAAGGGCTCAAAATGGAACTTTAAAGGTGAAAGATTTTGTATTTGAATGAATATTAAAAGGCATAAGAGGCAGACTATACTCATCTTTTAGGCCTAGCAAAAAAAATTACCCTAGGCAGTAAGTAAATGAAGATTAGCAGTTTCACTTTTTCTCCACTTTCATTAAGTGTTTTTCTACTTTTTCTAACAAATATATCAGTTTTCAGCAGTTCTCTGCCAATACATCTCTCTTTTTTCATCCCATGTGACTGTAAATTGAACCAACTGTGACAAAATAAGAACTAGCAAAAAAAAGAGTCACAGGTGTTTTTGGTGTCCCCCTCAGACAAATGATAAACTTTGCATAAAAAAATACCTTGCAAGTGATTATGAGCTCCCCAACATAAGTGTCTCTAATGTCTGTTGGCTGAGGAGTCAGCAAAGCCAAGTTACAACCACCAATACAAAAAAAAGGCCTGTTCCCATATTATTCTCAGTACCAGATTTCAAGACTAAGAAGCATATTTTACAAATGTCTTACAAAAGAAAAGGGTCAGGTAAAGTTTATTTGGAACTCTATAGTTTCAAAAAACGGTCAGATTTGTGCAGCCCTTCCAGCTGCAATGGAACATTAAATGTTTTACCATGCAATGTAACCAGTGTAAATAGACAGTTAGAAGGTAACGATTTTCAAAGTAACATTAGGGACAAGCAGCCCCCTCCAGACATGAAATGAAAGAATAATCTTTCCATGTTGTTTACAAATGCTGATGTACTTTCAAACAAACTTGATGAACTGTATTCTTTGATAAATTTACAGAAACCTGATGTAGGTATCATGACTGAGGTGCTTCCAAAGCACTACTTCAATCCCAAAGCACATTTCTGTCAACTGAGTGGTTATAATATTGTGTACAACAAGCATTTGAAAAGAGGAGTTTGTATTTATACTTTGTTGTTGTCAAAATTAAAATATGCAGAAGTTGATATTTTGTTTACTAGGGAATTAATTGAAGTAATTAGTTTGGAAGTTTAGTTGCTGGGGGTATCCCAAAATATGAGGATTGTGGGCATATATCAAAGCCCATCTAGAAATGAATTTAGTATGTTAAATGACAATTGCCTGCTGAGTTATCTGTTGTACCTTTTGTCTGTTTATTCAAAAACTTTTGTTCTGAGTGACTTCAATGTGTCCAATATTGACTGGTTATCCCAAGCTATGTCAGGGATGGACCAGAGTTTTGCTTTTAAACTTATGCAAACCTTATAGGATAGTTTTCTGTACCAGCATGTTGTTGATCCCACAAGACTCAGAAGTAATTCCACTTCTCAAGTACTAGATTTGGTGATCATGAAATCTCCAGATGACATACTAGACCTTAAGATGCTGCCACCTCTAGGTAAAAGTGACCATGTAGTTATGTGTCTATCAATGAATGTAAGTGTAGTGGTGAACTCTGGTTCTAAACTTTATTATGATTACAGCAAGGGTTGTTATGATGAAATTCAAGACTTTATCCATTCTGTTTCTATTGTTGAAGAGCTTCAGTCTACAAATGCAAATGTTGCTTTGAGTTCATCTGAGAGGTTATAAAAGGAACATGTGACAGGTTCATTTCATGTTATTACATAAAAGAAGGTTCAAGAAAAAGAATAAGTTTGGGAGCTCATAATCACTTGCAAGGTATTTTTTTATGTAAAGTTCATCATTTGTCTGAGGGGGACACGGAAAACAATAATATTTAGTTTGCAATACAGACAGTCTATCATCTGCAACCATCTGTCTAACTTTGGTTTCAAGCTGCATCTCAAGATCTTTTTTCAATGTCTGAATCTCCAACTCAACCAAATTCTAAACAGTGTCACAAGGGACACTGTTCAAGGGTTGTCAAACAGCTTTCAACATTACGAAAACGGTTTTCAATGTCAGTGGTTAGCTGTTATCACAGTTTGGCAAATGCTTCTTTCACTGCATCTTTAACTTTGGTGTCCAGTTCATTTACTGCACTAAGAGTTGACCAGAATGGTTTGAGGGTCTTGTCCATAACTTTTTGAATATTATCCAAAGACGCCCCACCTTTCACTTTGGGTTACCTTTGCAAACTGGGCATTTCCACTCACAGCCTAGTTGCTGTGTCATTTTAAATGTTTTTAAGTTTAAATGTTCAGAACAAATTTTCTTAGATTATGGTTAGCCAATCCTGTCTAGCCCAGTCCTAACCATCAGCCAATCCCAACTGTCTAAAACAGGGTAAATTGTATCCAAGATTGAGAACCTAGCCTACTGTCCATTTTTATGCTTTTTAATCAAATACATACATACATTTAAATAAAAATACTTGTCTGAGACTAGCCACTGACCAAGTATTATGGAATTTCTAGGATTAGATTAAGGTAATGCCATATTATATGGCCTCTTCAGAAGGAAATGCAATAATAACAAAAGATTAGTGCTATCTGTTTCCCCAATCAAGACTCACAATCAACACATGTATTTACAATTGTCACTACTTTGACAATCTGCCCCCTGGAAATAGTACCAGATATAGCTCCTATTAATATATGGTAGCACTAGAGCATAGTGATTTTTCAGAAGGAAACATAACAATAACAGTACCATTTGATTTCTCAATTGATGATCATTCAAAATAGGCTCTAATGGTTGCTGCTATGATAAAAATACATCCTCCTACCCCCCCCCCCCCCTCGATTGTGTCAGATGTACAAATTTAAAAGACAACATGTAAAATTTCTACTTTATGATATGAAAGCTTCTAGAAATTAGAAGTATTGTTTCTATCCATTTTCATCCATGTTTTTAGATTATAAAAATATGTAATTGTTATATAATCATATTAAAATATAATATAATGCTCTCCTTCCTTTCATTTTTTTCGAGCAGTTTTAGAAACATTGCAATATGCAATAAATTTGTCATCTATATTTCTTAAATTCTCCAGTCCTTTTTTTTCAACTTGTATTACCAAATGAAACTCTGATCATCTTTTGCCTAAACATATTGAGGGTGTTCTCATATACAGGTCCACAAGAAAGTAAATGAAGAAAAACAATTGTGTTTCCTCTGTTTTCATCTCTTAAATTGCTGTATTTCTTTTTAAATAGATAGTTATATTCTTAATCTGCTAACAATATCATGGTAGTTGTGAAAGAATTAAGATCAGTTGAATGGAAATATTATTCAAGAGCACATGTTGATTTCAATGGTAATTGACTGGGTGGGATGGGGTGCTCACTGGCACTCAAGATATTTTACCCCCTCCCCCATATATTTTGAAAATAGTTTCATTGGTATTTTTATAGAAAAATGACATTTTTTACTTTCTTGAAATATTGAAAAACATCCCCCCCCCCCCGATTTGTATAGAACATAATTTTTGCCCCCTCTCCCTAATTTCCATGAATTGGTGCTATTGTATCAATATAGAAGGAAACATGAAAGTTGGGGTGTCTTGAAAACAAAGAGGTAAAAAAAGATAGGCACAGCACTAAACCCTTAAAGTCCATAGTGGTTATGCTGATCTCTATCTCAAGACCTTATATCCAGGAAGTGCAAATGGGGGATGGGGGCCAGCCATCCTGTTCTTTTCCACACCCTTCCTGCCTACCCTCCCCAGATTTCTCCAGGTACCCATTTAGAGCTGGGTTGACTCTGGCTGAGCTTACAGAGTCACACAACTGACCCCCTTCCTAAACCAAATAATTAGATGCTCAAGGGTTTGAACCCTCGCCCTTCAGGCAAAGGATTTCAATTCAGCGCACCAACCAATTGGCTAGGGCAACTCAAAGAGGGGGAGGGGATAAAATGAAGTTTTCAAAATCCATGGAGGAGGAGTTACAATTTTGTTATTTTCTCGATAAAAAAAAATACAAATAGAATCTATTTTTCAGTGAAATTTCAAAGGAGCAGGCAGAAGGGGCAAAAATACAAGGAGGCAATATTTTGACCTTAACCAATAATATCAAACAGTTTGTGGGAACAAACTCTAAGTAAGGAACAACTTTCCCCAATAGTAACCCAAACTCTAAAAAACGGAAGTTTCATAACAATAGATACATCAAAAGAATGCTGTTGTTATGCAGATTCCAAATATAAAAAGATTCATTATTTTGATGTTACCCATCAAAGCTACAAGCCTGAGAGAATTTGCCTGATTTTTGAAAAACGGGGAAAACACTCCCAAATACTCAACCCATGTTAATGAAATTTGCACCATTAGATTCAGTGTATCAGAATCTTACTGTAGAGGTTTCAAGCTCCTAATGATTAGATTTGTTTTATTTTTTATTTTTCCACCTGAGTGGTTGTGTTGAACCAATGGTCCTAGAAGATGGGGCTCTTTGAATGAGCTCATTCTAACAGGAATCAAAAGTTCTAGTCAAAAATGTCAAAAATTAAATTGAAAAAAAAGAAGTTTTTTCAAATGAAATTGAGGAGAAATATTGAAACTTAAAACAAACAGAAATTACTCAGTATTTGCAGGGATTGCCCCTTCCTCATCCCTTGCTTTTATCGTGAAGTTTGACTTCTTGTCCCAGTTCTTTATGAAAGACTGCTCAACAAACTTTAAAACTTTAGTGTAAAGAGCATGGGTTATGGAAGGAGTAACATCCTCATATACATAATAATTTCTGTTCTTTTAAGTTTTAATGTTGCTCCTAACTTTCATTTGAAAATGGTAATGCCCCTCATATACAGAATAATTTATGTGCTTTTTTGATTCAAAGTTTATTGTAAGGTGAAAATAAGTAAAGAAAAACAAAATAATATATCGCCAAGTGGTTGATCCAAATGTAGTAATTACTGCTATTACAATTACATCCCATTCCCCTCTATGTGGGCTACATACAGCAATAGTTTATATAGTCTACAAAAGTTTGCTGACTTTGTAATTTCTTTTAATTGGCGTTGTTTGGCATTAGGAACCAACTGTTGATTATAAAAGTATAAAAGATAATGGTAAACCCACAAAGCCATCAAGTTTATAGCCCAGGGCTATATCTAGATAAGATGTTTATTTCACAAAATTCTTATTAAAAAAACAACTAAAAGGAAAAGCAAATGTAAAAAAAACACGCTAAAAAAATTTAATTGGGTCATTGAAAACATAAGAAAGAAGAAAAACGAGAAAATACAAAACATAGGCAACACCTGTTCGAGTAATGAAATCTGTTGAGGGGGTGGGGCAGAGCAACAGCAATGATTATTATATTTGGAACGAGCTTTTATTAAAGAGT
Organism: Artemia sp. Kazakhstan ARC1039; assembly: GCA_029168905.1. Lineage (NCBI taxonomy): Eukaryota > Metazoa > Arthropoda > Branchiopoda > Anostraca > Artemiidae > Artemia > Artemia sp. Kazakhstan ARC1039. Next base: position 6,339 of record JAQQPU010013430.1, on the reverse strand, counting down.
ATAGGCCCAATGGTATGTTTCTTTTTTCTTTCTGATTTCTGCCCTATGATTAGTCTTAACCAATTTTTCAGTCATGTATTTTACTTGTATGGATCTTTTGTGGTCAAATCTGATTAACTTATCAATATATTGATAGTTCAATTATGCCATTTTTTAACATTGTTGATAGTTCATGGGACAATTTTTTGAAATGCAAATGATACAAATTACTCTCTTAAAAAAAAATTGATGGAAAATAACTCAAATTGCACAGTCAATGTCCTTACCCTTCTTAGCAAATATAATGATCATTGTCTTTGGAGTTTTGACCCCCCCCCCTCAGGCACAAATTGTGCCAGACATAACCCTAGGCTGTGGTAAAAAAAAATTGACAATTATCTTGCTTGTTTTCTTTCTTTCTTCTTTTTTAAAGCCTCAAAATTTAACTTGCACAGCTGAACAACTTTCCAAGTCATGTATAACTACTGATCAAGACTTATACCTAAACTACAAGATGAGAAAGTGTTTTCATGTTCCCCTAATTCCATCCCTATAATAATACAATAATAAGATATATTAAATAAGGTAATAATATAATAAAGAAATCCTATAATAAAAAGATATTGAAGAACATGTAAAGACATGTGTTCATATTAATAAGAGAAATACAACTTTAAGTTAGGTTTAGAGTTTGTGTATCTTGGATTAAGTTTATAGTGAAAATGTCATGGACGAACATTAAAAGAACAATCTTTTTTCAGGTACTAAGAAGAAAATGAATGGACCTGTTGGGCAACCACCAGCTGGTCAACCTCCACAGGGTCCCCCGAAGCCTGGTTTTCCAGGCCCTATTCCATCTGGAGCTCCTTTAAATAGACCATTTAATAGTCAGCAGCCACCATTTCAACAGGTTGTTCTTTATTTATATTTACTAGATTACAGCTACTCCTATAACCAAGATTCTTTTCTTACTGCTTGTTATATTGACTTGATTTATTATAGAAAATATCATCTTTGGGACAAACAATTATATCTATGATGAAACTTTGAAATTTATAGTATGAGAGTGGGTTTGGAATAGTTATAAATCTTCTAACTTGTTAAATTGTAATCATCATGAGAAGCAAGAGCTTTGGACTTCAAATATCCTTTTTTTTAGTTAAGGAAAACTGCCTTTGAACCTGCACCTTAGCCTCTAATAACCAAGATTTATTTGTTTTTATCCTACCCCTTTCCCACCAAATCATAATTTATTTTTATTTTTCTTCTTTTCTGTTTTCTTCTTTTTTCTTTTTCTTCAGAAGTTTTACACACTATTTAACTTTTTTGGTAGTCTTAAATTAGACTTCCATATCTTTCAAAACAATCTCCACTAGAAGTTTTATGTATTGGTTTTATAACCTGTTGCATAATATTTAGTTTTAAGGCCAAATTCTACCATAAAGTGAATTTGGGAAAATCAAGGGCTTGTCAAGAATCAGAATTATGAATTTTTCTGATTCTTAAAGTGGTTTGACAGTCACTTTTTGTTTTTGTTTTTTACTAAAAACAAATTTTATCTTAAATTTTCATTTGTCATTCACATTAATTGAAATTTTGGATTTAGAATCAAATTAAATCATTTATTAGAATTTTGGCAAGACTGAAAAGAAATATCCTCATTTTTGAAATAGCACGACTAATAGTACTGCTAATGATACTGCTAAATAGTACTACTAATGATACTAAAATCACACCAATTTTATGCCTTAGCAAATTACATCTCTCTTTGTGTAAAAAACAGCACAGTATTTGAGCTAATTAGGTTTTAAAATGGATTGATTTTTTGAACCTTTAATTATTCCTAACACCTATTACGTAGCATAGAAAGTCTTTTTTTTACAACTATAGATGGAATTAAGACTTTGATTTACTAAAGTCGTAAATCTTTTTTTCAACTTTTTATCAAACCGACGTTATAAAAAAGTTAAACTTTAATGCTACTCCTCTCATATTTAAGATAATGTCGCTAAAAGCAAACAGAAAAAAAAACTATAAATTTCTCAAATAAAAATAAAGGGTGACGTTAAAACTTAAGAAGAGCCGAAATTATCCTTTATATGGAAGGAGGGCTGCCCCCTCCCTAACGCAGTGCTGTTTTCATTCAAGTTTGGCTTAGCAGGCTTAGCAGGACCACTTCAAAGTCTCCATAAATCTTTTTTCTCAGCAGGTGGTGGAATCCAGATAGGAAATTTACTCCTGGAGAGCAACAACTATTATAAAGCCGAGCTAGACCCTTACGGTTATAGCGCCCTCTATTTGGAGATATCTTACCATACGACACACAAATACTTTTTAAGGCATTAGTAACCAATTCGGAGCAAATTTCAGAAATAGACGGGCAAAACGATATACCAAGCCATAAGCAGGACGTGCAGCCTTTGGTTGACTATACTTTTGGCTGACTTTAATTTAGAAAAGTAAATTTTTTTATGAGAATGACTTCACATTCCAAGGCCGTACCCAGAGGGGGGGGGGGGGGGGGGTTTGTCCCGCCCCCCCCTCCCCCGAAATGTTTGTTTGACTTGTAAAAATGTAACAAAAATGGATATAAACAAATTTTGTATGCATTTTTTGAGGTTTTTTGTGTAATTTGAATATAACGCATTTTATACAATGTACGACGACGTTGCAATGCTATATCTTTTTATGCCCTTTAAACGCATATGAATTTGCCGTCATTTGTATGGAAAATACTTTTTTTTCTATATTAAAACTCTAAAGCCGTGAATCCCATTGTGGGACACATGCTCCACTGGTAGGGCATGATAATATTTTGGTGGGTCATGGCCAGGACGTGCACCGTTTGTCTGACTACTTTAGACATTTGGAGCCAAAACCGGATAAAATCGTTTGTATGATGGAAGGATCCGTGCTTCATCACTTTAAATTCACAAGTAAATTTGTTGCTGTGTGATGGCAAAGCATCACCAATGAATATGCAAAATGTTCCAAACCTGCCAGTAGCAGAACTCGAAAAAAATCTAAAAACTGCTGACACATTAGCTGGACAAGTGTTTTTACGGCTTTTCTTTGGGCAAAAAGGGTTTTTATATGTATAAACGGTATTTTCAGACAAAATCTGCCAACAAATTTGAAAACTGCCAAGTAACATGTTTCTTTACTATGGCATTTTTTGTGTCCCTGATCACACACTGATTTGACTAAGATCACGCACTGATGTGATTAAGTTTCGTTCAGATTGACGACAGTTTTAATGTATCCCATCTCCTCTACTTCTTCTGGGTGGCAGGTTCTTTTTCTGAATCTCAGAAGCTGTCAGTTGGTAGAATATATTTTTATTAATAGGTATGTATTATATTCTTTTTATAGAATATATGCTATTTTTATATAATATATATTACAATATTATATATCATATTTAACATATACTAAATTCATAATATATATAAAATTAGAATTTATGTTATTTTCAGAATATATTAGAAAATATATAGAATATATTTGCATTTTGGCAAATTTCTTCTTATCTATACCCCATGGTCTAGAACCAGCTATTTAATTAATTTTATTTTATTTAATTATAAATGGCTTCTTTTTTTCCTTTTTTCTTTCGCTTTTTCATTTCAATGTTATCTTATTTGTTGTCAGTACTATTTGTTTGAGTGCTTCTTGCTGTTACTCTCTATCTGTTTGTTGTTTATGTTTACAGTTCATGTACCAGCCCTATATATTTCATTGCTTCTTCTTGATACTTTATCTTACGTTATTCATCATTCACATGTTAAGCATTTTTTTGTACTCAGTCTTGAAGGTTATTCACCATAATTTTGCTTGAGACAAGCTATAGATAAATTCAGTTGAACTGAATAAGGGCCAGGGCCATAAAGACTCAATTAACCTGCTTGACCCAAATTTTCTTTGAGGTAATGTATGCTAGAAAATATTAAAGCCTTTCTCTGGTTGCAATATTTTGGCCTTTTTTTCATTTGAACATATACAAGGAGGAGTTGGGGTTTGTGAATCCTCCTTCTCTTTAAGAGCAAATAATTACTGCTGTCCCTAATAAGCAAAATTAAAAATATTATTTAGAAGTTTGAAATCATAAAATATAATTTTTAATTAATCTCTAAAGTTATTAATGTAAGAAAATTCGTAGAGTATAGGAAAAGCTTGCCTTAAAATTCATGGGAGAACATACCTCACCTAAATAAGCTATTCACTCAACTAAAGAAACACTAATTTTGTACATTCAACATAGATTTTTAGGTGGTTAATTTACCTTTGACCTAGCTTTCCATTGAAACTTTTGGCAAATTCCTAGTTGGAGTCTTAGAACGTTTTTTCTACTGAATCAACTTGCAAATTCATGCAAACAACATTTTGTAGATGCGGCCTGTAAAAATAGCAGATGCAGCTGCTAAATATGCTATATGTTGAGTTGGGAAAGTGAACTTATTATTTCTGTTTTGTTGCTTGGTAAACTGTCATTGAAGTGCATGTCATATCAGAATTGCAACCATAGAAAAAAATGATACAAAGCCCAAAAAAAAAACGATACAAAGCCCAGGGATAATCTATTTTACTTTACAAATGTTTGTTTGTTTTTTTTCTAAAACTGATACACGCAATTTGTTGACGATTTATACTCACTTTTAATTAAAAATAAACTATTTCAATAAACCACCCCTAGACCATTAATAAACTCACCCTTCTTATTACGAAATACTGTTGTTTAGAGGTTTTTATGGAAGCTATTTTGATCAAAACAGTTACAGAGACAAATATTTTTTGGTATAGCCACATGGGGGACTGTACAAATAGCTCATAGAGACAGGTTTTGTAGATACTGTCTAATAGAAATGTCTCCTGTTTCACAAGGATACATCCTTCTATGCCTGCATAATGGGACTTAAGGCGAGTTAAAGTGAGACACTGGATCCCATCCTTCCGTTACTTCTAATTCCCTCCACTTTTGGAAGCTAAAGAAATGAGTTCCCCCAAAATTCCAAATAGCCAGTATAAAAGAGATGCTTGATGAACGCAATTCAAAAGAAAGGTGGAAATATTAGACCTATATTAACATCAGAGTCATAGTCACAATTCCAATCTGAATCCCTAAATTACTCACATTGAGAAACTTGAATGCATGTCCCTTCGGAAAATATTTTTGGATTCACACACCCCCTCCTTCCCCGAAAGTCCCCTCTTCTCCATATTGCTGTTTCTGCAATATTAAAAATACAGGTTTCAACCAATACGTATTTGAATGGAATGTGCTAATGCCACTGTGCTGAGTATGCTCTAAAGTAAATTTTCAAACGATCTCAAACCTCAGTACCAGTAACTTCCTTCAGTTAATAGCCGTGTTGATCACACCCATGCAAAGAGTCTTAAGCTTCAAATGTTCAACTCGATAGTCCAATTCCTGTAATCGAAGGAGTTATTGCAAGGCTTAAACTGAAGCTAGCAGTCATAAGTATAATACTTCACTTTAAGACAGAGATTCAGGAAAAGGGCTAAACAGTCAAGAAGGAGATTCAGGGAGAGGGTTCGGTGAATCCAAGGAAAACAAATTTTTGAGGGGATACCGCTGCTTCCAGGTATTTTGGAGACTACTTCTAGACAATGACGTAGAAAGATCTTCTTGCACCTGGGCCGAAGTTTCAACTTGTTTGCCCTCCTTTTTTAGTTCTTTGACCCTTAACTGTTAAACATAACCTTCAATCAACAAAACTCGTTTAAAGTGAAAACATTAGGGAAACAAAGAAGTGAAAGGAAAAGTAAATTGTGCGTTTTAAGGAAATTGTAGTTAAAAATTGTAATATAAATAAGCTTAAATACGTAATAAAGTATAAACAAAATACACTATTTTTAAACATAATTGTACACTTAACATTATTTTAACATCAATGTTATAATAACTGGGATTATTATATGTGGAAAAGCGATTAATCAGCTATTAAAGGATGTGCATTAAAAAAATAGGTAATTCAAGCTACTGCTGCTGTGATCCATGTTGAAACGAATAGTAGATGCTAATGGAAGCTATTTTGAATCAAACGTTTCATGAAGATACTAAACTGACGAGTAAACAAGAAAAACAGAAAAAAGTTGTTTTTAGATGAATCACTCCTGCAATGATGGCACGGAGGTGGCTGACCTCGCATTCCCCCTTTTTACGCCACTGTCTCTAGAGACCTAATTATTCAAGTAGTTAGTTTCATAATGAAAAGCGTGGAGGTGCAGAAGACAGTCATTTAAATGTATTGAGTGTTATTGTCTGTTTTGTTCATTTTTGTGTTTGGTGCTATGTCTATGGCCACTGACTTTTAAATACATACATATATATATATATAT
>JAQQPU010013429.1:0-24320 GCA_029168905.1 Artemia sp. Kazakhstan ARC1039 | reverse complement strand
AATTTTTTGCAATTGCATCAATCCCGAGAATAGGTAGATACTGCCAGGTATGGAAAAAGTTCCAAAACTGCCAGTAGCAGAATTCAACAGAATTCCAAAAGCTGCCGACACTTTAGCAGCACAACTTGTCTCCACGGAAAGATTCTCCCGAGTGAACCCCTCCTCCAGCCCCCCCCACCAGAAAAAATCCTTCCTGAAAATGTCTGTATACTTCCCAATAACCAATACAATATGTAAGCAATGGGCAAAGTTCATAACTTGCAGCCCTTCCCCTGGAAATTTTGGGGGATTAAGTCATCCTAAAAGACATATTTATGAGATTTTCGACTATGCTGAACAAAATGGCTATCTCAAAATTTTAATTGGGTGACTTTGAGAAAAAAAATGAGTGTGGGAGGGGGCCTAGTTGCCCTCCATTTTTTTGTCACTTAAAAAGGGCACTAGAACTTTTAATTTCCGTTCCAATGATCCCTCCTACGATATTCTAGGACCACTGGGTCAATACCATTACCCCTGGGGAAAAAAACACGCATCCGTGATCTTTCTTCTGGCAAAAAATGGAAAATTCCACATTTTTGTAGATAGGAGCTTGAAACCTCTACATTACGGTTCTCTGGTACGCTGAATATGATGGTGTGATTTTCATTAAGGTTCTATAACTTTTAGGGGGTCTTTCCACCTTTTTTCGAAAATCAGCCAAATTTTCTCAGGCGCGTAACTTTTGATGGGTAAGATTAAACTTGATGAAACTTATATATTTGAAATCAGAATTAAAATCTGATTCTTTTGATGCATCTATTGGTATCAAAATTTCGTTTTTTAGAGTTTCGGTTACCATTGAGCCGGGTCGCTCCTTACTTACAGTTCGTTACCACGAACTGTTTGATAACATGGCCCATTTCTGTTAATTCGACTGACCGATGCTTGTCTTCATTTGTGCCTTACTTTTTGCGGAACTTTTACCTCAGGAATTTTATTTCCTGAGGTTTTTAAAGTTTCTTGTAAATAAGTATATTAACATATTATTGACAATCCGATGCTAGCGTAGATTTATATTATGGAGAATGAAGGACTTGATAAAACGAAAAAAATAGTAAAAAAGAGAAAACGAGGATTATAGGCCTACTCGTTTTTCACTTTCTTGTATAGTCCTCGTTTTTCACTTTTTTACTATTTTTTCGTTTTATCATGATTGGCCAGTGTGGCCTCAGAAATTATTTACAATAAAGGACTTATTTATTTATTTATTTATTTTAAAGGCCTTTTTGATTAAAAATTGGACCCCAATTTTTTATTACATATATGGTTGTGTAAGTTTCCACTTATCCAATTCAAACAATCAGAATTCATTTTCATTGTCCTTGGTACTCTAAGCTCTACTCATAATAAAAAATCTCAAGGACTCAAAGCCAGAAAAAATCAAATATAAATACAATGTGTACAATAAACAGTAGCTTATATAAGCTGCCAATTTTCTATAATGAATTGTCTGTGATTTCAGACTTTCGCACCAGCCTGTAGATGGACGTCGGCAGGAGAATGCTTTGGGGGTGTGTGTCAATACCGTTCAGTAAACAAAATACATTGAAATGGATTAAATAGAAAGTTCATAAGTATTCCTATTCAAACCTTGGTAAAAACAAAGCTACAGATAGTGCTTGCCCCCTACCCCTTCGAAATTCTCTGGTGGTGCCCATGCCCTTTATATATCAATTACTATGAACCCTTTTTAACGCGAAACAAAACATCAGTTCTGTTGTGAGAATTATTGCGATATCTGGAGCTAATCTGTTGCTATTTATTTTCTCCAGTGTCTGACTTTTCTTATGAAGCAGTTCTGCGCTTGTGCCTATGGCGACATCTTATCTTTTTCTGTTTAGTTTGTAAATGTACTCTCTTGTGAAACAAATGAATCTGGTGCATATGTACTCGCTCAATTAAATACTTGTGGAATTCTATTCTCAAATGTGAAAAGTAAAGAGATGATGCCTAAATAAATAAGTTGAAATTTGACATAATGGACTTATTTTGTCATGTTTACCTTGAGGTAATAATAATAATCTACAGCGTAGACGCAATTAATAGGGGGGACTCGGTAGTTTGTACCCCCATTCCATCAATAAACGGGATACAAGCCTCAAACAAGGGCTCAAAAGACAATGGCTTCTATTTAATATACAGGAAGTCTAAACGAATTATGCCTCTTTACCTTTCTGTGAAGTATGTTTTTTGACCACCTAGCCTTCGATTAGGCTTTTGACGCGCCAAACCTCTTCTACACCTGGCTCTCTCTTTTTGTTTGCTAACGCAAACAGAAGAAATGGTAAACTTTGTATTCGGGACTTCAATAAATATTTTTTAGAATCAGTGTTGAGAGAGTCATGTCGCAGTTTGAGTGCTCTTTTGAGGTGGTTGTGGTCTAAAGACAGTCATCAGGGACTGTCTTACATGATAAGCTTGTCATTGGTTGACAAAGCTTTAATGTTTTCAAAGAAGTTGTGGCTTGTCCTGTTGAGTTATTTTAGATTCTAATTGTAGAAAATGGACAGTTATAGTTCCTGTTAAATCTTCGCGACTTTCTGCGTTTGGGAATCAACCCCGAAGGAGGGTTTCATAGTTGGTTTAGGTCCTCTAACCTCCCCTCCGAACTATGTCCTTGTTGGTTGATTCTATTTATTTTTCGGTATAATTTGGTATATGGTATGCTCTATGGAGAATATGGTACTTGTCTAGAATCCAATAGTCAGGTTTGAAGTAAAGTTTCTTTTAATGCTAATGAAATAAAACAAAATATGATAAAAATATAATAGTTTAAAAACAAATTTGGGCTATATATTTGGACATTATGGTTGGGGGGGGGGGGGGTAAAGCAGAGCATATATTAAATATATAACCTAACCTAGGTACTTTTTTTTGCCCCTTCAACCTAAAAAAAAATAAAGTTTAAATCTTTGTCACGGAGTGAGCAACACCTCAAAGGCAGAGAAAACCTGTTTTTCAAGTAGCGTCTCGGTCTTTCTCGATGTAGTCTTTCTCTCGTGACTACTGGACTCTAGACAAGTACCGAGCATATTTGTTAACATCTTGAGGGGCTTGTCCCCTCCCCCATACCCTATGTGTAGGTGTGTGGTGGATAAAATTTTGTTTGGTAGTCTTAGAGTACAGAAACGTGTACTTTCCTGATCATGGTCAGTGCCCCATTCCACGTGTGAAGTAAGTAAACTTCTGCAAGTATGACTAGTGCAGAGATATTCTTGCGGAAAGTAAAGAGAAATATTCCTCTAAATCAACTAGAGGAATATTTCTCTTTTTTGTGTACAAATCGTAAAAAAGCCGCTGAAATATCTACATATTAAGGAACCCGTATTCAGACATTTGCTTTAGCAACGGTTGTGGTGGACTCCCCCCCCCCCCCTCTCAAAAAGATTCTGGGTCATGATATTTTTTGTGTGTTTTTAAGATAGGCGGATGGTTTTTCCAAAATATAGCTATTTTAGTATTAGTTAGTGTGTGAGCTTGTATACTTATTTATAATCCATAACCAAAACTCGTGTGATTTTTTTTCGGAGGATACAATACAAATTTACACGTCTGGTGGAAATTAATTTTTGAGAAGGGACGGAAAAAAAAATTATATGGAAAATATCACGGATTTACTGTAAACATCATAGACATCTCCAGATTTTTTAGAGATCATAGGTCCGAAGGGCCTTCCATACGCATGTGTCAGTATAGAAATGCGAAAGCAGTATAGAGGGTAACATTAATGCAGTATTTTAATCTGAATTCAAAACCTCTCTTTAACCTTACTCTCTATGTTTGCCTGCTCCTTAAATGTGCGTAAGATTATATTAAAGCGGCGTTCACAAGCGTGTCTAGCTAGAATCCTATGTCTAGACACGTGTCTAGCCAGAATCCAATGTCTAGGCAACGACCGTTCACAAGTAAAATTCGGCGCTTAGCTAGACAAGGTGCTTGGACATTGAGTTCTAGCCTCTAGAACTCAATGTCTAGGATTTTCGATTACAGCCAATCAGAATGTGTCAAGATCCACTATTTTCATCATTTTTGTTTACATTTGTAAACTGAAATTTAATTTTTGTTTTTCTCATTAATTGTTTTTTTCATTTTAGGCAAATATGCAACACCAGACATAATAATAAAACACACTAAGGCAATTGTTTTGCTTATCTCATCCATTAGTTTGTGACAGTAAAAATAGGGATTATAAAATTTGAAAGTTTTGCCCGCATAAGCTCTGTTGATTGGCTAGAAATGACAATTTGAAACTAAATTTGTAGTTTTAGCTAAGCACCGAATTTTACATATGAACGGTCGTTGCCTAGACATTGGATTCTGGCTAGACACGTGTCTAGACATGGGATTCTAGCTAGACATGCTTGTGAACGCCGCTTAAAGGAAAATGTGCATAAAATCTCACTTTGGTGTCTGACATCCCTATAAAACAAATATATGAGAACTCCCATACTGTAGTCTTTTATAAGGGGTTTCCACATACAAAACCCCCAAAATACCATACTACGTTCGATTTTTCCCATCATCTAAAGTTTGCTTATTTTTTTTTCAGTTTTCCGGTTTGACCTCTTCTGCAAAATATGGGTTTCAAGCGGTGTGGATATGTCATATGTATCGATGATTACAGTCTATAATAAAATATATAAGTAAATCCTAGAGAATAAATTCTATTCCGCTTATGAAAAATGCATTGTCTTTCAGTCAAGTACGGAAATGTTTCCACCTGTAATTAATCGTTTGCTAAATTTGAATTCCGCTATCGTTGCGTCATTCCATGACGCATGACTGAATCCTTAAAAAGTATGAAAAGACTTTTATGTCATAATGGAAACTGGTTATATAGCTCTAAGCCGTCAACAATAATAATAAGTGGGTTTATGTTAGCTAACAGCCAGCGCAGTGTTGTCTAGTGGCTAAAGTAGAAATTCATTTTTTAGCTCTAAATTTTGTTGGGAATTTGTTTTGTCCAAATTTCTCCTCCAAATAAACAATAAATGAGATGCACGTTTAAAGTTACTAATCCCAGGAATCGTGGTTGCAGCGTCAGGTGCAATCTAGTAAAGAACGAACTCTAGCCCATTGTTTACCGAAAACTTAAAAACGCGTTTTGGAAAATACTGTCAAGTGAGGAAAAATGGTAACGTATTTTAATTAATCTCAATCGTAAAATTTTACTGCGAAAATAAATTTATGGGAATTTCGAGTAAAAGCCTGAAACTCAACGACAGTTGTGTCGGATCGAAATTAAAATTGCCCCATTGGAACCACTACAGTCGAAAACTTTAATAGGAGAATTACATTCCCCCATCTTGAGCAACAAGTAGAGTCATTTTTTTGTGTGGGAAGCAAGGATGCGTCCTCTTTTATCCTTTTTCTTTCTTTGCCGCTAGTGGGGCACTGAAACATAATAGAGAGAAGTCTATTATATGAAGAACATTGTATTAATTGGCCGCTAATGGGAAAAGCGTCTGTTACCCCTGTTAAAGTTAGAGAAGACATATTTTGTGCTAACATTCACAATATTCGAAAAGAATGCACATACTTTTCTACAAATTTATGTTTTTTTTTTACCTCTCCTCGCTGGAAGAATTATGCAAATCGTGTAAAACTAAGGCTAGTAAATTTCCAAGGGTTATCCAAATGAGACCCCTTTGTGGCGTTTTTTTTACGGTGCTTCTCTTCGCTTCTCCACTTAGAATAATGATTGCAATCCCCCATAGTGCCGTATATCATTGCCCACTTTTTTTTTAAATAGACGGGTGCATCGTGAAATTAGGCGCAGTGACCAAAATTTCAGTCCAAAAATGTCTTATTCCTTTTGTGCGTCAGTCTCAAAGCTCTAAGTTGCAGTGTTCCAGGATATTTCCAACAAATCCACTTTCTAGAAGCTCCATTAAGGAGCACATAGAACGGTTGAAAGAAATCTTTACAGTGCATACAAGTTGACTTTTTGTATCTTAGAACACAGTCAAAACAGTAATAATGAGCCCATGGTTCTTCCGAATAAAAACTAAAACTAAGTTTATATCGAAGATAATATAAGTTGATATGCCTCTTATGAGCGAACTTATGCAGTGGCAGCGCTCAAACAGTTTTATGGATTTTATTTGTTAACAAATAAAAGTACTACGTATTGTATTCTTACAGAAACCATTAGTCTCCCTTTTCAAACAGTTCGTGGTAACGAACTGTAAGTAAGGAGCGACCCGGCTCACTGGTAACTGAAACTCTAAAATACGGAATTTTGGTACCAAGACATACATCAAAAGAATCAGATTTTAATTTTAATTTCAAATATATAAGTTTCATCAAGTTTAATCTTACCCATCAAAAGTTACGCGCCTGAGAAAATTTGGCTGATTTTCAAAAAAAGGGGGAAAGACCCCCTAAAAGTTATAGAACCTTAATGAAATTCACACCATCATATTAAGCGTATCAGAGAACCCTGCTGTAGAGGTTTCAAGCTCCTATCTACAAAAACGTGGAATTTTGCATTTTTTGCCAGAAGAAAGATTACGGGTGCGTGTTAGTTTGTTTTTTTGTTTTTTTTTTTCCCAGGGGTAATCGTATTGACCCAGTGGTCCTAGAATATCGTAGGAGGGCTCATTGGAACGGAAATTAAAATTTCTATTTCCCTTTTTAAGCGACAAAAAAAATGGAGGGCAACTAGGCCCCCTCCCACGCTCTTTTTTTCTCAAAGTCACCCAATTAAAATTTTGAGATAGCCATTTTGTTCAGCATAGTCGAAAATCTAATAAATATGTCTTTTACGATGACTTAATCCCCCACAGTTCCCAGGGGGAAGAGCTGCAAGTTATGAACTTGGTCCATTGCTTACATATTGTATTGGTTATTGGGAAGTATACAGACATTTTAGGAAGAAATTTTTTTGGTGGGGGGGGGATGGAGGAGGGGGTTACTCGGGAGAATCTTTCTGTTGAGGATGTTTCTTTGGGGCAAGGGACATTTCTATGAAGGGGCGCCGGATTTCCCAGCATTATTTAAAAAACGATCAGAAATTAAATTAAAAAAAAACAAGTTTTTTCAACTGAAAGTAAGAAGCAACATTAGAACTTAAAATCAACAGAAATTATTACGTATATGAGAGGGTTCCGCCCAAGTCAATACCTCGCTCTTTACGCTACAGTTTTTTTTAGTGCTTTCAAAAGGGTTATCTATTCTAATTAAACGGCCTTTGTGATTCAGGGGTTTGTGAATTAAAAATTTTTAACTTCTAACGTAAAGAGCGTGGTATTGACTAAGGGGAGAACCCCATCATATACTTAATAACATATACGTAATAAGAAAAAACAATAAAAAAAAGCGATACGGCTCAATAGTAATCGAAACTTTTAAAAACGGAACTTTGATGTCAATAAATGTATCAAAAGAATGGGCTTATAATGCTGATTCTAAATATATAAATTTTATTAAGTTTAGTATTACTCATCAACGGCTGCGAGCCTGAGAAAATTTACCTGATTTTTTAAAGAGGGGGGAAACATCCCCTAAAAGTGAAAGAATTTCAATGAAAATCACACCGTCAGATTCAGCGTAACAGAAAACCCTACAACATAGGTTTCAAGCTCATATCTGCAAAAATCTGCAACTTTGTATTTTTTGCCAGAAGAAAAATATACGAATATAGAAGTTCGTTACGTAAGTTAATTTTTAAATTACGTCCGAACCAAATTTAGAGACAGCCATTTAGCAAAAGAAAAGAAAAAATTTTATGCAAATTTTGTTTACTTATTCAATGACGGTGAGCCAAAATAAAAGCTGCATTAACTAAAAAACGATCAGAAACTAAATAAAAAAACAAGTTTTTTAAATTGAAAGTAAGGAGCGACATTAAAACTTAAAACGAACAGAAATTATTCCGTATATGAAATGGGCTGTCCTCTCCTCAACGCCTCGCTCTTTACGCTAAAGTTTGACTCTGTCTCACAACTTTATTTTTTAAAACAATAAAAAACTTTAGCGTAAAGAGCGATGCATTGAGGAGGGGACAGCCCCTTTCATATACGGAATAATTTCTGTTCGTTTTAAGTTTTAATGTCGCTCCTTACTTTCAGTTCAAAAAACTTTTTTTTTATTTAATACCATTTAAGGTACCACTTGAATGCGTTATAAAACGCTTATTTGAACAGACGAATGAAGCCCATACTTTGCTTTACTCGTAAGCCTTAGCTCCACAGGGTCGGCATCCGAAGACGAAAAATTTATCTTTGGCCACTATTTGTCAAATCTTCTGGGGGGGGGGCAATCTCAGGTTGTTGTTACTACTACTACTACTAACAACTCACCGCAGCACTAAGCCGCCTGAGGCCAACACAGCTACGCACGCTCCTCCTCCACCCCAATCTATTCAAAGCCTCCCTTTTTACACCCGCCCACGAAGTTCCCATTTCCTTTAAATCTTTCTTTATGACGTCCTCCCACCCCAGACGGGGACGACCTGCTTTCCGTTTAGCCCTAGATGGTTGGCCGAAAAGAACAATCTTCGGCAATCTGTCATCCTTCATCCGCACAATGTGCCCTAACCACCTCAACTTTTCTTTCATTATAGCCCTAGAGAGCGGTATTGAACCACATTTTTCGTATAGTCTATTGTTTGAAATACGGTCAGTCAGCCGGGTACCCAGAACAATCCTTAAGCAATTTCTCTGGAAAACATCTAGCAAATCTTCATCCGCTTTTCGGAGCGTCCATGCTTCAGAGCCATATTTGACCACTGTCATCACTTTGACCACTGTCAGCTTCTAATATTCTAATCATGGTTTGCAGACTTATCTTCCTATTCTTCCAGACTTTTTTTACTGTGAAAAAACACCCTGAGCCTTGGCTATTCTATTTTTAACATCTTCACTGCTCCCACCATCTTTGCTAATAATACTACCAAGGTAAGTGAAGTTGCCCACATGATCAATCTTTTCATTTCCCAACGTCACCTTTTCATCTTCACTTCTTCCTAGCCTTAGTGACTTAGTCTTCCTAACATTTATTTTCAAACCAATTCAAGCTCGCAAAATTATTTTCAAGCTCGCAAAACCTCTAAAACTTCATTCATTTTGCTCACACTTTCATCTAGGATGCTTAAATCATCAGCATTTCGTAAACTACACCGACCTGTCATAATAAAGAATAAAAATTAAAGAAATTATGATGGAGAATGGGGTATTGTAAGGTCAACTCAAATACTGAACGAAACAAGACGATTATTTCGGGAGGACAACCGCTTCCTTTCTTCAGCGTTGTAATAGGAAGATTCAGGAACACCTGCTCACATTGTCTGAATGAAAATACGAACGAAATAAATCAGATAAAAATAAAATGACAAAAAGGAACAATGCAGAAAGCAAAAACAAATAAAAACCCAGATTGGAAGAATTAAAAAACCTAGCAGCGCAGAAAAAAACAGATAAGAGATAAAGTGAAAATTAAAAACTTTAAAAGCCACAAAACATAACTTCAGAAGCAAGACACTCACCAATTTACCCTACTAACGAAAACAACTCTCTTGTTAAACATTAGACTAGTAACTGAGAAGTTCAAGACGTCCTTTTATATTCGTCCTTTTTCGTCCAGTATATTCGTTGGCCTTATGGAACACCATTGTTCATTTTTGTTTCGTTGATTTTCATGCTTTACTGTTACTCGTAGTTATTTTTTTTTGCTAAATTTAGTATAGTGAAAATTCTTGACTACAAATTAGTTAATTAACAGTTAACTAAAATGTAACTAACTATTAATAGTTCCGGTGATAAAAACGAAAAAATATATGTATGTTCATAGAAATTCAATTTAAAATTTATGCATTTCATTTTTTATAATGAAATTCCGGGGGGAGGGGCTTGTGCTCTCTTAGATATTTTGACCCCTCTAGATTTTGAAAAGTACTATTTTTGGTATTGTCATTGAAAAAAAAGTTTTTTATATTTTATATAAAAAAATGCCCCCCCACAATTTTTTAAAAATTAAAGATCCCCCCCCCCCCCCCCCCACCCCACCCACTCCCTGGCTCCTTACATTTCCGTAAATGATGCCATTGCTTGCTATTTGTCTATGATTGGAGTCTATAATTCGGCTCATTTATAAATCTGAAATTGCTTTTGCCTGTTGATAATTAAGAAACGTTTGGCAAGTCTGTCTACATCTGGTTTAGCTTGCGGCTCCTTAAGTGCATCAGTACTCGGTAAAATAAAAATGAAAAATTTGAAACCGCCCAAAAAACTTGATGTAATTCCCTTTGAACCAAATTGCAATATTTTCGAAATTAGTATTTCCGTTTTTTTCTTTGTTAAAGCACGGTTCACTTTTGTCTGTTAGAATAAATGATAAAAGCTATTATCTAAAGATATGTCGTTGGATTTACGTAATGCAAAATTGAGGGATGTTATCAGTATTCAGTTAGTTTGTTGAGATAAAACTATTGTCTGTGGCGGAATTTCTTTGCTAAAATTGTGTTTTTTCAACAACTACAGTGAATTCAGTATTTTAGTGATTGTGGTTTCTTGACATTAGAACCGCCTTAATCATTGATTAAGGTAAATAGTTTGAGTGAAGAAATAGTGTCAAAATAGTTCTCTAGCACTTTCATATCAAGTGGGTGATCCATAAGCTCGTCTTTAAGAGGTACGGGATGAAAACTGAATGTATTTTTAGGTTAAAAAATTCAAAGTAAAATTAATTTTTAGCAAAATTGGCCAAAATTCAATATCCAGCTTAAACATCAATATCCAGTTTAGGTTGTTTAGACAAAACCATTGTTTGTGGTGAAATTGAACCATTTTTCCTTAAAGTTGTGTTTTTTTTAAAGCTGTTGTGGCAATTCAAAATTATATTTGGCGAAATTCTACTTTAGCTACTTTTGGCTATCTTGGAAAGGGGTTAGATCTGGAAAATGAAACTTTCAGGGATGGGTCTACAGGCTAAGGTATGTCATGGGAAGGTATTTTGAAGTACCTACCTCTACTTCTTCTCCCTCTAGAGGGTCCTGAAATTTGCCTACATGACATGTCTATTACCAATTAAAATTTTGACAAAACAACATTTTACCTTAATTTTCAGTTATCAGTTTCTTTTTCTCTGGCTTTAGTTTTGAAAATGCAATTCCTGTTATTTGAGTAGAATTTTAAGCCATATAATCAATGTTTTTATTTCTTAAAAATTTAGGAAATGCATTTGCATATCTTTAAAACCTTATAAATTGGGATTGAGCAAAGTTGTGAAGCTGAAAACAATTTTGTTGTACTTCATTTAAGCAGAAGATCTATTTTGCAAGGTTTCACTTTTATAACACACAGATTTTTAAAGGGGATCAAAGGTCAGGACCCTTTAGAGGGAGAAGCAGTAGAGGTAGGTACTTCAAAATACCTTCCCGGGACATATTTTAGCCTTTAGACCCATCCCTGAAAGTTTCATTTTCCTAACCTAAACCCTTTCCAAGATAGCCAAAAGTAGCTAAAGTAGAATTTTACCAAAATACTACCATTAAATTTCTTATTTTGTGCTCTTTCCAGCTGTTATGGTAACTTTTTTGAAAATTCCCCCTCCCGCGATGGCTTATATAAATAGCCCTAATAACACATTGCTCCGTTAATTGAATCCCATGGATACGTCATAAACTCTTTATTAAAACGGTTTTTTTTCTCTCGACTTTACAAAATCTAGTTTCGTCTGATGGATTGCAATATTGAATAAAAACACTATTTGAAATAATTTAAATAGCAATGGAAGGCAAGATGATAATCCAGCTAATAGAAACATCCTGCATATTATAAATCAAGCATTTCATTGTTTTTATTTTTTATTTTAACTTTTTTATAATATCGTAGGAATCTGGGACCATCATGGGAGGGGGGTGGTGGAGGTAAATTGTTTGTACAGTGACTATGGCACTTGCAAATAGCTTAAAATAAGGAATCTAGTGGTATTACCTTTGTTTTATTGGCACACTTCCTTCAGAAGTGGAATGTTTACCACAAACTAGTTTTGACAAAGAAAGAACAAGACTTCCCAAAAGGCTAAAAGGTATATTTGTGGAGTTTTATTTTAGGTTGTTCTGCCTTTTGGGGAGGGGCAAAAGAGGTAGTTTTTTTCAAAAGAGTAAAAACGAGCAAATTACATGAAACTCATCAAACAAGTGGTCTGGATTGCGAGGTTTTGAGAACAAGAGAATCTAGACCCTCCTTGGATATGTAAATTTGTCCATGTTAGGCTGTTATGGTATTAACACAAATCCTTTAATTTGTAAACGCAAATTAACGCAAACAAGGTGGATGGTTGAGGACTGTGTGCCTCTATGATCAGTTCTGAACATGTAAATAATTGGACAAGTACATCATAGTAGTAGTAATAGCAGCAGGAAGGTAACGCTTGAAATTCTGATTAATTTTAGTGACTTGGTTAGAAGGTTACTAAACGGTTGTGGAGGGGGGCTAGGACATTTGTTAGTTGCTGGTATCCCCCTTTTCCATATGTCTAAATTTGTCAGGCTAACGGAACAGTCCAACCATCTAACCGTCTAAATTTGTTAGGCTAACGGCCAACCGTCTAGGGCTAAACGGAAAGTAGGTCGTCCTCGTCTGGGGTGGGAGGACGTCATAATGAAAGATTTGAAGGAAATGGGAACTTCATGGGCGGATGTAAAAAGGGAGGCTTTGAATAGATTGGGATGGAGGAGGAGCGTGCGTAGCTGTGTTGGCCTCAGGCGGCTTGGTGCTGCGGTGAGTTGTTGTTAGTAGTAGTAGTAGTAGTATACTACTCTTTTAGTTACAATATAAGGTATTTAGTCAATACGGAACCTTCAAAATGAAAGAATCTAGTAAAATAAATGCAAATATGCAAATGAAGGGCCTTTGTGCCGTTTGTTTGTCCCAAAATATTAACATTTTTATGATTTTTTCAGTATTTTTTTTATTTTCATATCATTACGAAGTTTTTCCAAAACAAAACCTATTATTTGTATACCCTTCTAAAATAAAATTCTTCGTGCCATATCTAATTGAATGGTATAGAGGCATATTTTCGTCACTTTAGCATGAATAGAGACGACGATGAATTTGAGTTGGAATTGTTCGATTTGAGAAACTCGTCAAACTCGGATACCGAAAATCAAAAAACGCTAAAAGACAAAGATGATGTTTTTGGTAACAGAAGAGAGAAACTTTTTCGCAATTTAAATGCTGATTTGACTCGAAAACGATACCGACGAACTAAAAGTGATGGGGATGTTTCTAATCCATCCTCTCCCCTTCCGTTTTCCTCACCGTTGTTGGATCATCTGGATCCTGAAGTTGATTGTGGCTTACCTGATGCTAGTGAAATACCAGTTGAAACGGATAAAAAATCCTGGTTCAAGACAAGCTGTACAAAGGTTCAGGTGTTTTGTGGAGTGTCATGGAGAAAGTTGACGAAAAGGAAAGAAAGAAAGAAATTTCCAGTTCAAGACGTCGATATTCTCCCTGGTAAGAAAATAGCCACATTCTTGTATCCCAATATTTTTACGTTTCACATTCACGCCTCAGTTTACCTTACGTTTTTATATGAATTACGTTTCAAGGGAATCATTCTAAAAAGGAAAGATAAAACGCAAAAGGCGGTATATGTATTATACCGCCAACACTCGAGAAGTGAAGTTAGGTTAATTCGGTACTTGTGCACTATCTGGTACCCACCGCTATAACCACAGTTTATATATTTATCCAGTATGATTTTCCCTCCTCACCCAGTATAAAAACCCGGACCAAGGTGCGAGTGCTCCAGAGAACGTTTTTGCTGATAGAAACATAGGCGGCATCAGATCTTTTCACGGGTAGACAAGTCAGACTGTGATCTAATCGGAAACAAGTGGAAACCCGCTATTACGAATAATGCACTTTGTTGGAAACAATCGGAAACAGACTAACCCGCTAATGTAGAAAGAAGTGGGAGGAGCTTTTTGTTCGCATCGAGAACGAAGACCAGAAATGATCTGCGATAAGCTTACTGGATAATTATATGAACTGTGGCTATAACTGTATCAAGGAAACGAGAGACGAAACCCGCCAAAGGGGTATTTGCAATACAGAAATGGAATGCAAAGCATGGTTTTCATTGCGTTTACGATACATAAACTGTTGTTTTTTGGGGGCTTAGGGGGGAGGGGAAGGTACCTAAGTCAGGTTACGTATTTAATATATGCTATGCTTTACCCCCCCCCCCCTAATATGCAAATATATAGCCCAAATTTGTTTCTAAGCTATTATATATTCATCCTATTTTTTTAAGCATTAACCAAACTTGACATTTTTTGTAGATACCGTATTATGTACAAGTAGCCTTCTAATAAAACCGTTAATTCTAATAAAAAATACCAAAACATGATGAAAATATAATACTTTAGAAACAATTTTGTTCTATATATTTGCATATTAGGGGGAGGGGGGTAACCTAACCCCATTCCTCTAATGTGCAAATATATAGCCCTAATTATATAATTCCAATATATTCTGTCACCCGCCACTTGTTTCCATTGAGGGTAAGCTAATTGTTTCTTAATACAGATAGATGAAACCGGTTTGTTTATCGAGTTTTACACAGCGTAAGGGTGCAGCCAAGAAAGGTGACGTTCGCAGTCTCTATAAGCATCTCCGTGATCTAACAGGCGACATAGCCCCCTCAGTTGCATCTGTTGTCTCTGTGGATGGCCAGCCGCTCAATGACGAAGCTGCCCAGGTCAGTCGATGGAAAGACCACTTCTCGGGCCTCCTCAACGCCGAAGCCGTAGCGCAGACTGACCAGGAACTCATCAGCCTAGCCGCCAGCAACCAGGAACTGCTGACAAGTGACACAGAAACTCCTTTCTTGTCATCAGAAATCTACACAGCAGTAAAACGTTTGAAAAACAACAAAGCGGCAGGCGTATGTGGAATATCTGCTGAGCTCCTGAAGTATGCCGGACCGGCAATGCTACTTTGGCTCCATATGCTGTTTTCTGTGGTTTAGCGCACAGAATGAATCCCGAAAGACTGGCGAGCTGGTATAATTCTGCCCTTATGGAAGAGAAAGGGCAGCAAGAACATCTGTTCGAACTACAGAGGCATACCGCCTCTTTCAGTGCCTGGAAAGCTCTTTGCTATGACCCTGCTGGATAGATGCACGAGTATCATCAGAAGAAAGAGGATAGTCCAGCAGGCGGGGTTTATGCCCGGGAGATCCACTGTCGAACAAATCTTTACCATGCGCCAGTTAATTGAGAAGACAAAGGAATTCAGGAGGAAAGCGAATGTAGCCTTTTTGGACTTCAAGGCTGCGTTTGACTCGGTGGATCGCAACTCGCTCTGACTGATGCTTCGATCAACTGGTCTACCAGACAAATACTGCAAGTTGTTTGAAAAGCTTTACGAAAAGACCATGCGTTGCGTTCAAGTCAACGGGAAACGGAGCACGACATTCGGCATCAAAACTGGTGTAAGACAAAGGTGTGCCGCCGCCCCGGAACTGTTCAATTGCGCGATAGACCATGTCATGACACGAACAACAAATCACCTGCCCTTTGGTCTGCAGTTTGGAGATCGCGTTCTGACGGACGCTGACTTCGCAGATGATCTTGGTCTCGTTGCTGACTCGATCGACCAGTTGACTGACGCTCTGGAAGTCCTGCAGGAAGAGGCAGCAAAAGTGGGGCTGAAAATAAACTGGCTTAAGACGAAGATAATGGCAATTGAGCCCCCAAGCCCAGTCTCGCCCCCTGAGAACATATTTGTTTGCGGAGCTCCTGTTGAAGTTGTAAAGAATCTCATTTATCTTGGCTCCGTGCTGTCTAATGACGGCTCTATAGAGGAAGAGGTGTGTAGCCGAGTTTCAAAAGCCTCGTCTATCCTCGGAAGGCTCAAAAGTCTCTGGAGAATGCCGCATATATCTAGGCGCACGAAGATGCGAATTTATAATGCATTCGTAAGCTCGGTCCTCCTCTATGCAGCGGAAACCTGGCCTCTCAAATCAACAATCCTCAGCATGATAGACGTCTGCCAGACGAAACAGCTCTGTCGGATTGAGGGACTTCGATGGGACGATTTTGTAAGCAACGCAAGGTTGCTCGCACTCACCTCCCAAGTGCTATTCTCCGTCCAAATAGCGCGCCGTACTCTCAGAT
Organism: Artemia sp. Kazakhstan ARC1039; assembly: GCA_029168905.1. Classification (NCBI taxonomy): domain Eukaryota; kingdom Metazoa; phylum Arthropoda; class Branchiopoda; order Anostraca; family Artemiidae; genus Artemia; species Artemia sp. Kazakhstan ARC1039. The sequence goes on along the minus strand of JAQQPU010013429.1, from coordinate 8,146 downwards.
GTTTCGGACACCTCCTGCGTATGCCGAAGACAACCCCAGCCCGAATAATCTACGATTTTGACGCTAAAGGTCATGGGTGGTCTCGCCGGAGGGGCAGTCCTCAGACAAGGTGGAAGGATAGCCTCAACAAATTCCTTGAGATAGCTAACATTGCTGTCGACGAGGCCCCTCTAATAGCAGCAGACCTGTCAGCCTGGAGGAGCAGAGTTGCGACGCTCTCTACGCCGCCCCCAACGCGACAGGAGCCTTAAGTAAGTAAGTAAGTATTATACGAAAATATACAGTGCGCGTGATATAACTCCGTGAAGATGCTGACATTTTCACAGCTCTGTACGATAGTTACATTGCCGCTTTGAAGTCTTAGATGAGAACCCAGTTTAATTAAAAAAAAGTGTATAAGGGCCATGTGACAACAATACAATATCAATTTAAAAATGAAAAATTTGCAAAAATGAATATTACTGAAAATACGGGTTAACATTCAAATTAAAAAAAACAAAAATAAAACTTACTATACACCTTTCTTAATGCTTTTTTAATATTGGTCTGTCTTTTCCAACTTCAGTAACTATTTAATTTAAGACGATTCTTGGATAATATAATTTTTGTTGGAACTTGTAATGGAGTTTGCTATTGTTACATAATTTATTTTCAGTTAATTTTGTAAGCCCAAAAATCAATCGTTATTAAAATTTAAGGTACTCTTCTTAAATACCAGACACACGAAAGAAAGACCGGATTGAAATCTCAAAGCCGGTATTGATAAACAGGTTTCCGCTGCATAGTGAACTCTAATTTTTTTTTTAGAAACTAAAAAATCGGAATTTTGATACAAGTAGATACATCAAAAGAATTAGATTTTAATGCTGATTTCAAACATATAAGTTTCATCAAGTTTAGTCTTACCCATCAAAGTTTACGCGCCTGAGAAAATTTGGCTGATTTTAGAAAAAGGGGGAAGACCCCCTAAAATCTATAGAACCTTAATGAAAATGACACCATCATATTGAGCGTATCAGAGAACCCTACTGTAGAGGTTTCAAGCACCTATCTACAAAAATGTGGAATTTTGCATTTTTTGCCAGAAGAAAGATCACGGATGCGTGTTTATTTTTTTTTGTTGTTTTTTTCCCACGGGTGATCGTATCGACCCAGTGGTCCTAGAATATTGTGGGATGGCTCAATTGAACGGAACTGAAAAGTTCTAGTGCCCTTTTTAAGTAACCAAAAAAAAAATGGATGGCAACTAGGCCTCCTCCCACACTCATTTTTTTCCCAAAGTTACGTTGTCAAAATTTTGAGATATCCATTTTGTTCAGCACGGTCGAAAATATGATAACTATGTCTTTTAGGATGACTTAATCCCCCGAAGTCCCCTGGGGGACGGCTGAGAGTTATGAGCTTTACCCAATGTTAACAAATAGTATTGGTTATTGGGAAGTATACAGACGTTTTTAGGGGGGATTTTTTCTGGGTAGGGGGGAGGGGGGGGGGGGGTTGTATGGGAGGATCTTCCCATGAAGGAAGTTTTCATAATGGAAGGGACATTGCTATAAAGGGGGCGCCGTGTTTCCCAGCATTACTAAAGAAAAAGATCAGAAATTAAAATAAAAACAAGTTTTTCAACTGAAAGTAAGGAGTAGCATCAAAACTTAAAACGAACAGAAAATATTACGTATATGATTTGGTTCACCCCCTAGTCAATATCTCGCTCTTTAAGCCAAATATTTTTTAGTACTTTTATAAGTTATTTGTTCTAATTAACGGCCTTTGTGATTAAGGGGTCATTTTTAAAGAATTGGAACACAATTCGAACTTTAGCTTAAAGAGCAATGTATTGACTAGGGGGTGAATCCCCTAATATACGTGTTAAAAATCTATGAATATAGAAGTTCGTTGCGTAAGTTAATTCGTAAGTTGCATGTATTTATTACTAATAAAAACGTTCGTAAATAAAATTAAACAAGTTTCGAGAAAGCCATTCAACCAAATAAAAGTAAAATTAATATGTAAATTTTGTTTTAATTATTCATGTACGATGAGCCAAAATCATAACCTGCATTAATTCAAAAACGTTCAAAAAGTAAATAAAAAAAGCAAGTTTTTTTTTAAACTGAAAGTAAGGAACGACGTTAAAACGAACAGAAATTATTCCGTATATGAAAGGGGCTGTCCCCTCCTCAACGCCTCGCTCTTTACGCTAAAGTTTGACTTTCTCACAACTCTATTTTTTTAAACAATTAAAAACTTTAGCGCAAAGAGCGAGGCGTTGAGGAGGGGACAGCCCCTTTCATATACGGAATAATTCTGTTCATTTTAAGGTTTAACGTCGTTCCTTACTTTCAGTTAAAAAAACCTTTTTTTTATTTGATTTTAAATAAACAAAGTTTTTCCGAGGGAAGTAAATAGCGAAGTTGAAACTTATAACGGACAAAAAATATTACTTCACAGTTTATTTAATATATATTAATATAACTAGCATAAATAAGCCAACTAATTATGTTTCCCTATGATTTTAGGATTATACAAAACTAGCGCTTTACTGAAAACACAAAAGTCAAGTATAAAAAACAGGATTATTGATTTAAGAGTCAAAAATGAGTATGTAGCCTGACAGCGCTAAATAGTCTTACACCAGTTTCGACATTAGTAACATTCAGTATACAATTAAAATTATCTTAAAAACATAAGCGTAAAAACTAAATATTTTTTAATAACGGCGAAGTAATTGAACAGCATACAGAAATATTGGATTAATTTATCATGCAGGATTTTGCTCTCACCAGCTATTATACCAATAGTGGGTAATATACACTCTTAAATTGGAAGAAATATGTTTTAGTATCACTTGAAATAAAGATCAAATAAAACATAATATGAACTCTGGAAATCCGATTATTTCACTCTATACAAGAGTGAATTTCAAGCTATGATACAAATTCTAGAGCTAATCTATAGTCCTAATACTATCAAGATGGCCTTACTTCGAACTTGTGTGCAAACTAATCATGACATGTCCTTTTAAGAACCAAAACGAGAGCCTGTCATTGGACTGAGTCATTGTGCGGAAGTGACACCAAATTAAACTTAAAAAATAAAGAAAATCTTAAAATGGATTGTTGCTTTATCTTAAAAGGGATAGATCCTAAAAGGGATCGATAATATTTTGATTCTATAAAAAGTGTCCTTAATTGGATTGCTTTTACTGTACCATAACTCCTATATTATTTTGTGTTTTCAGTAAAGCGCTAGTTTTGTATAATCCTAAAAGCATAGGGAAACATAATTAGTTGGCTTATTTATATTAGTTATATTAATATATATTAAATAAACTGTGAAGTTATAATTTTTGTCCGTTTTAAGTTTCGACTTCGCTCTTTACTTCCCTTGGAAAAACTTTGTTTTTTTAAATTAATCTTTGTTCGTTTTTGATTAAAAATTTCTGCAGAAATAACGCTGCCATGATGTTTTTTTTATGTATACGGAATAATGTACACTCGTTTTAAGTTTTAATTTCACTTCTTAGTTTCAGTTGAAAATATTCACAAATATGATCTATGATTCAAGTGAACATACCACTCGATGCCTATTTTTTAGGTTTCTTCCGAATATAATCATTGTTTTTGGCGAGAATTCAACTTTAAACCCTTGTGAAGAGAGGCCGTAGCCACTTTGCATCCTATGTGCCATCCTACCTTCTTTTTTGATTTTTTTTTATATAAATAGTTTTTCCCTTTTTCTTTCCCTACTCAGCTTATCAAGCATTTCCCCCTTAAATGAAAGAAGAGTATATTTCTGCTTTTCGCCGAAAAAGTTGATAAATAGCAGAAAACACTTCCTAGAGAATATGGAGAAAGTAGGTCACATTTAGACGTTTAGCAATTAACACTGAAAATATTTCCTAGAATACAATATTTCTTATGCCATACAAGAACACCGAATTTTCAACAGTTCATCATTTATATTTTGAACTAGCTCATATTCACTAAGTACACAAATTGAAGAAAAAATGAATTCCATGGATTCAACGAATGATTTCCAACAAAAAATGGAACCTTTCAACTATGCTAAACAAAATGGCTATCTAAAACTTTTGATCGAACAATTTTTGGGGAAAAAAGGACGTGAGAGGGGGGCTAGTAGCCGTTCAATCTATTTGGTCAAATAAAAGCGACACCAGAAATTTTAATTTCCGTTCAAATGAGCCCTCTCCCGATGTTCTAGAACCGTTGTTTTGATACGATAACTCTGGGAAAAAAGGAGATTCACGCGCATCCATGATTTTTCCTCTGGCAAATAATACAAAATTCGATAATTTTGCAGATATGGGCTTGGAACCTCTACAGTAGAGTTCTCTGATACACCAAATCTAATGGTTTGATTTTAATTAAAATTCTTTCACTTTTATTGGGTGTTTCCTCCCTCTTTCAAAAATGAGGTAAATTTTTCAGTTTCTTAGCCTTTTATGGGTAAAATTAAGCTTAATGAATCTGATTTATTTGGAATCAACTTAATAAGCCGATGATATATTGATTGATGTTAAAGTTTCTAGAATTTCGGTTACTATTGAGCCTTGTAGCTTTATTCTTACCGTTAGTTACCGCAAACTGTTTGATATAATAGCACATTAATCCAAAAACTTATAGAATATGACGTTATCTCTGTTTATTAGGTTTTTCAATTACGAAAAAGAGAATTTGGAGAATTACTGGAATTTGGATTAGATATTACTAATAGAATATAAAATCCTTAGACCATTCCAAGAGTAGATACCCCCCCCCCTTACTCCTAACCGACTTCAATCATCAAACTACAATTGATTTAATCTATCTATTTATATTACAAATCCTATTATAAAAAGCATTAAGTCTTATTTTTTTTCAATGATATCCTTTTTTTATTTACTAAATTGAATTTAATATATAGACTACCTACCATCTTATTTTTAAATTGCTCCATTTCTGTTCTATTTGCAGATGTAGAGGGTGTATTCATATGCACCAGTCACTCCACTTTCAAAGGTTTCAACAAAAGAAAATCTAATTTAAAACTGATATATTCAGAGAAAAAAAAACAATATAAATATGAAGACAAAAATTTGACCGGAGCAAATGTTGTAAAATAGTAAATATTGAACATTTTTGCAATTTTACGATTAACTAGTTCGCATATTATCTTGATGATAATGCTCTGGGGTCATATCTGATATAGACATATAGTGGGGAATCGGAAGTTTACAAGGCGGTATATTTGCACAGAAACTAATCTGGAGCATATTAGGAACTGTAGTGAATCACTATTTTGTGTTTTTTTTTTTATAGTTAGCTTGTTGTATCATTTATTCAACTGAATCATGAATATACGCGCTGTATCGTGAAAAATCACTAGATTTAGATCAAAATCACTTAGTTTTAGAACGAAAATCGCTAGCTAGAAAAAATCACTTGGCAACATAAAAAATCACTAGAAATAGTGACAAATCACTAGGGGTGGCAACCCTGCTTCTCCTGCACACTCCCTTTATTAGGATATTAGTGATATCTTACTATATTCAATGGTTTGAATGATATTTTGTTTGAAATTTTATTTCTTCAGAGAGAGAAGGGGCAATTCTTTATGGCATCAGTGGCTGCCTTAGTAAATATGATCAAATATTTGAATAGAACAAGCTATCAATATAAATATTTTCCATTCATAAAATCCATGAATTCGAAAATAAGAGCATTTAAAATGCCCAATCCCTTCCTTTCCATGAAGGTAAAACTTTGAAGATTTATCTGAAATATTATTTGCTTTCATCAAAGACATTTGAAAATAGAACACTCCTCTCATTAGCTGTAATTGTCTGCAAAAGCAAGGATGTATTTCGTTTAGAGAACAAGAAACATTGATCTAATTTTGCCAGCCCTCCCCCTAAATTAAAGATTTTGCTTTCTAGCCTAATACTATCTGAGTTAAAAAGCATAGTTTTCATCCCTCCCCCCTTGAGAATATAAAAGACACTTTATCGAAAGAAATCTATAGAAAAAGGAATAATAATAAACACTCTATAGGACTCTTTGCATCTAACATTTACATAATTTTCATGTCATAAAAATATCTCTTTTAATTTTGCAAATAATTCACCCCTTTTTCAAACCATCTAGAATTATGCAAAGCATGTACCCATAATCATTCCCGTTCCTATTTCGCATCCGTTGTTTTCTTAATTTAGATAACGCGCGTACGAAGGTCGTGAAAAAAAAAATACAATTTCAACTATAATTTTATTCAGAATATTAATAGGGGGCGCCCCTTCCCCACAACTCCTCTTTTTCTCTACAATAATTACCCCCTTTAGTAAATACACACGCGTACATTCAATGATCGTCTCATTAAGTTTGCTTAAAGTGCAGTGAAATGTAATCTCACGAGAAAACAGCCTTCTAATCAAAACACCTGTTATGAACATATGAATCTTATTATAGCTCGCATATTTACAGAAAGTTCACCTTTCTGTGTGAAACTCAAAATGATAGATAATTCTGTGTCATAATGCCAGATTTCTTATATTAGTCGAGGAATGAAGTATATTTAATTAACAATATAATTCTTTTATTGCCCATTTAGAATGAGCGAATTGATTCTTATATGCTTATTACAACTTCTATTAATCAACTGACCCAGAAATGATCGATTTGCTCGATATATATAGCAAAAAAAAAAGATTATAACCAACTGTAAACCGGTATTTCTAGAATGAGACCATTCTTTGATTACGCATTCTAGTTTGACAATTTCTAGTTTTCGATTTAAAAATAAAAAAATAAAACACACTATGATGAATGTGCTTCAAAAACCTATCTGCCTGCGTTATATAATCTCAACCATAGTTCCAAAACGTGTTTGTTCACTTTATAGGTATATAATGCAAAAGGTTTGATCGGTTTTTGCAATGTGCACGTCAAACTGCACTGTATATTCTTGTGTAATTCCATGTGTATTTGATATCTATTACTACGATACTACTCCTATTGTAGAGGTTTGTATCGAGATAGGGCTCATTTGATCTTAAATCCAAAGTTCTAGTGCCCTTTTCAAGTGACCAAAAATATTGGAGGGCAGCTAGCCCCTATCCCACGCTCATTTTTTCACCAAAGTCACCCGATCAAAATTTTGAGATAGCCGTTTTATTCTGCATAGTTGAAAATTTTTATAACTATGTCTTAACCCCTAACAGTCGCCGGGAGAAGGACTTCAAGCTATGAACTTTGCCTATTGTTTATATATAGTTTTGGTTATTGGGAAGTATAGAGACGTTTTCAGGGGGATTTTTTTGGTGAAGGAGGTTCAAGGGAGCCAGTTTTCCCAGCATAATTTATAAAACGATCAGAAATTAAATTAAAAAACAGTTTTTTTAAACTGAAAGTAAGGAGCAACATGAAAACTTAAAACGAACAGAAACCATTACGTGTACGAGGGGTGTCGCCCCTTCGTCAATCCCTTGCTCTTTACGCTGAAGTTGTTTAATATTTTTAAAAGATTTATTCATTCTAATTAAATGGTCTATGTGATTCAGGAGTCATTCTTAAAGAATTCGGACAAAATTCAAACTTTAACCTAAAGAACAAGGCATTGACGAGGGGCGACCCTCCCTCCTACACATAATAATTTTCGTTCGTTTTAAGTTTTAGTCTTGCTCCTTACTTTCAGTTTAAAATAATATTTTTTTTATTAAATCAAAAAGTTCGTGGTAACGAACTGTTAGTAAGGAGCGAACCGGCTCAATAGTAGCCAAACTAAAAAAAACATAATTTTGTTATTAAAAGATACATCAAAAGAATCTTATTTTTATGCTGATTTTAAATATGTAAGTTTCATCAAGTTTAGTCTTACCCATCAAAAGTTACGATCCTGAAAAAAATTACCTTATTTTTGAAAAAAGGGGGAAACTCCCCCTAGAAGTCCCGCTAAAAAGTTATGAGCCTGAGAAAGTTTGCCCTATTTTTGAAAAAAAGAGGGAAAACCCCCTAAAAGTCATAGAATCTTAATGAAAATCTCATCATCAGATTCAGGGTATCAAAGATCCCTACTGTAGAGGTTCCAGGCTCCTATCTGCTAAATGTGGAATTTTGAATTTTTTGCCAGAAGAAAGATCACAGATGCG